>JAVANC010000028.1:12904663-13072163 GCA_033319125.1 Parnassius glacialis
TTCAGAAGCTCGTTAATTCCGTCATCCATGGTGGCACTACACCGGAGGCGTGGAGCAGAAGTGCGGTGGGTCTTATTCTTCAAGAAAGGTGACAACGCTCTCTTGAAGAACTACAGACCGATTTCCCTTCTGAGCCGCGTCTACGTGCTGCTTTCGAGAGTCATTACGAATCGTCTCGCGCGCAGACTTGACGACTTCCAGCCTCCCGAACAAGCTGGTTTCCGAAAAGGCTTTAGCACCATAGACCACATACACACCCTTCGGCAAATTGTACAGAAGTCCGAGGAGTGCATTTTGTCACTATGTCTGGCGTGTGTGGACTATGAGAAAGCCTTTGATTACGTCGAAATTTGGGCGGTGCTGCAGTCCCTTCAGCGATGCCAAGTTGACTGTCGGTATATCGAAGTGCTGAAGTGCTTGTACAGTAGAGCTACGATGGCTATCCGAGTACAGAACCAAAGTACAAAACCTATCCAATTGCAGAGAGGTGTAAGACAGGGTGACGTGATATCCCCGAAACTCTTCACCGCTGCATTAGAAGACGTTTTCAAGCTTCTGGACTGGAAAGGATACGGTATTAATATCAATGGCGAGTACATCACTCACCTTCGATTTGCCGACGCCATAAGGAAGGACTATATTCCTTATGGCAGAATCGCTGGAGGACCTAAGCACTATGCTCAATGACCTCAATAGTGTTTCCCAACGGATAGGAATTAAGATGAACATGGACAAAACAAATATCATGTTTAATGTCCATGTCACACCTATGCCGGTAGATGTTGGGAGCACTAAGCTCGAAGTTGTTGACGAGTATGTTTACCTGAGACAAATAGTCCGACTAGGTAAGTCCAACTTCGACCGAGAGGTCAACCGACGGATTCAACTCGGCTGGGCAGCGTTCGGGAAATTACGGCACATCTTCTCGTCAGGTATACCTCAAAACTTGAAAACAAGACTGTACAACCAGTGCGTGTTGTCAGTGATGACCTATGGTACTGAGACGTGGTCCTTCACTGCTGGCCGGATGAGGAAGCTCAAGGTCGCTCAGCGAGCTATGGAGAGGGCTATGCTCGGAGTTTCTCTGCGTGATAAACTTAGAAATGAGGATATCCGCAGTAGAACCAAAGTGACCGACGTAGCCCAACAGATTAGTAAGCTGAAGTGGCAATGGGCCGGCCATATAGCTCGAAGAACCGACAACCGTTGGGAAAAAAAGGTTCTCGAGTGGCGGCCTCGTACCGGCGGACGAAGTGTAGGGTGTCCCCCCACTAGATGGAGTGACGACCTGGTAAGATATGCAGGAAGTCGATGGATGCAGGTGGCTCAGGACCGTGCTTTGTGGCATTCTTTGGGGGAGGCCTATGTTCAGCAGTGGACTTGTGAAGGGCTGTAATGATGAATGATGATGATGACATGTCCAAATCATCGAAGCTTTCGTTTCTTAATCCATACTTGTTACTTACTTGATAACATCATTAATAAATTACTATATCATAATATATTTTATAATTGCTTCTATTAGTACCGTCTCTTTTGTTATTATTGAAGTAATTTTCTGCTGCTTCGTTACTGTAATATTTAGTTTGACAGAAAAAACGATTGTTTTGACAGCTCGTAAAAAGTATGCCAATTGACTCAAATGGCAACTGTTGAAGTCCGGGTGTCTAAAAATCAAAAATAATAATTGTCTATGTACAAGTCATTGCACATGTATGTACGTGTTTTGTACATGTACTTAGCTTAATATTTTGACATACGCGTGCAAATATTATCATAAGATATGACTAAAAACCAGTGTATTTTCAGTACTACGCCGTCGGTTTTATTTAATATCATAGCATTTATCTTCCATATCAATTTGCGTGAAAGTGAAAGTTGAAAGTGTAAATTAAACAGAGTGCATAAAAATGCTCGAAGGACCAAAAGGTACTTCGAGCTGGGTCACGTTATGTTAGATATTTATCTTAAAGTTCAGCATCTCTGTTTAGCATCATGTATATAAAACATTATTTTGTATCTGTACTTAGCTTTAATTTCTACAGCTTTTAGTCATTCACGCGCAATTTTTGTCATAAGCTCAACGAATAAACCAGTATATTTCAGCTCTCAGCGCGGTCGGTTTTATCTAATATCATAGCATTTTCCGTACATAATAATTAGCATTAAATATTATGAAGTGTAAGGGAAACAGCCTACAACCTGTTTCATTAGTCAGAGTTGAGTTTGATACTGTTTCTTTAAAATAATTCAAAATCATATTATTCCAGCTGGGCTCAATGGACATGCCTCTCCCGCCTCCACCTCCAATAGGATTTACAAACGAGCATTCAGATTCTGAAGAGCAGGCAATATCCTCAATGTTGCTCAGCTGGTACATGAGCGGTTACTACACTGGACTTTATCAGGGAATGAAAAGGTAACATTGCACATTTAGTCTATATCTAGTATATCTATCAATCTAGCCTAGTCTTAGTAAAAAATTAGGTGTATGAAAACTAAACAAAATCTGATTTTTTAAGCCCCGACGCAAAAAGGGGTGTTAGAAGTTTGACCGCTATGTGTATTTGTCTATCTATCTGTGCAACTAACGTGTAACTCTTCAACGGGTGAACTGATTTGGGTGCGGTATCTTTATTGAAAACCAGATTTTCTAGCGGTGGGTTTTAGACATGCTTTATCCAAATCGGTTCGGCCCTTTCAATGTCACCAGCTGTTTTTTTTTTCGAGTTATTTTAAATTTTGAATTTTAGTAGTATGTAATATAGTTGCAGCATGGCTCTACCACTTACTTTTACCTTTGGCGCATTTCGTCAGCACTATCACACTCACGATTAAAAGTTATAAACTCAAGATTAAAAACAAAACAAGAAACTTTTAACCTTTTGAGCGCCAAGCCAAAAACGCATTACCGTGTCCTGTACGCCAAAGCGAAAAGTAAACAAAAATACCTGCGAAAAAATAGTGTTGCCAAGAGTTGATATATCGATTACACAAAATAAATTGTTTTTGTTGGTTTTTATGCAACAAATGACTCTTTATAATCTGGTATGTTTTATTTAATCTTGTGCTGTCCACTCTTTTTATATATGTACTTTGTACATAAATAAAAAAAATAATAACAATAAAATAGTAGTAAACCACAGTACTACTCTCCATCGTGATGACGTCACTGTCAAGACTGGACGACAGCGGCGTAGCTGTCCTTCCTTTTTGGAACTTTCTTAGACGTGTGGCCGTGTCGCACGTTGTGTATCGATTTCGAAATCGATCTAACCAAAATATACAGACATCGATTCCAAATATTTTATGTGTCGGGGGAGGCGTAGGCCAAGTGACACACAGAAGAAAAGTCTTACGCTCTTATGACAATGGGGCTTTGATATGATGCTGATGCTGCCAGATGATTTTGAGATTGAGAAAGAAAATCGCTCAATTATGATTTGTAATTTTATATTATTAAAATAAAGAAAGGTACATAATTATTCACTAATCAACAATTGTATATAATTATTCGCACTAGGTAAATCAGTCAGAATCGTTCATGTTGTACTGCACTACTTTTCCCGCTAATCACTTATGACTCATCAAGGTGTCGTCTATCCTTGACCACGGCGCCCAGTGAACTGATTTTCGATGACACGCTAAGGATGCGCCAGAGTTGATATATTAGATTTAAATTTGATAATTTTTTTTATTCATGTAGGTAATTATAGTTTTATGTTTCTAACCTTTTGTTTTATTCAAATATCAATAATAATAGAAAAAAAATAACACGTTTGAGCTGAATTTTGGATAGTTTTCAAGAAATCCTTGCCTCCCGCGTACGACACTAGCGGTCAACCATAGACGACTTTGGCGTGCTGTACACATAGTATTTGCTTAGATAAAAATCCATTTTTTTTTAGTTCAATGTTTCTTAGTACTTGTGGCTCTAGGAGACTTGTTTTTTATACTCACATGTTGCTGGGTTATTCTTTTTTGGGGAGTGTAGAATTAAAGTACCAGTAATAATTTTCCAATATCTATATTTCATATTTTTGTGGGCCGGGTTTTTTGTCAACTATAGACGTCGTTGGCGCTCAGGACCCGCAGATGCTGGTCAAGTATAGGCGACTTTGGCGGTCAAAAGGTTAACAACGTGGTAGAGCCATGCTGCAGCTATATTAATAGTATAGTTGTAGCACCAATGGGTCGGCTCGATCGGGGAAGGACCACGCTCTCACAGAATACCAGCTTAAAATATCAGCTCTTGCTGTGTTTCGTATGGTGAGTGTAGAGAACCGGAGACCCTTTTTACTGGAATAGAGGCATTCCATCTTAGTCCTCACGGCTGACAACGCATCTGCATTTTAATTCGCAAACGAAGATAAAATGTAGATGTCTATGGGCAACAGCAACCACTTACCATCAGGTGGACTGTGTGCTCGTTTGTCACCCTTATAATATAAAAAAAGTTATATAGAAGTGAGGTAACAATTGAGCACGCTGATAGTAAGTGGTTGCTGTGGCCCACAGACATTTACTTACACATGGAGTTGTCATCCCTGTGGACTGAAATGGAACGCCTCGTTACCAGTAAAAATAATCGCCGCTTCTTGTCACTCTCCATACGAAATACAGCAGCATATTGATGCTACTTCACGCTGGTATTCCGTGCAAGTGGTCCTTCATCTGTCGAGCCGACCCATTCTTTGCCAAGTATTTTGCCCCATTACTTAGCCTACCCTACCTCGTCGCGACCACAGACGGTAATTTTTTTAAACACTGTTCATGTTCATTTTCTTTCAGAGCGAAGGAGAATCGAAGAAATTTGACACATTAAAGAGAGGAGACAATAAAAAACTAGAGTTTTTTTAAATAAAATTTAATTTTTAAGTGTCAGACAACATGAACTACTGTCGAAATAGAAATGCTGTTATCGATTAAAAATAAATTAAATTATGCCTCCAGGTTCCTGTGTAAACTATGTACAAAATATACATTTGGGTATTTCATTAAAAAATCATGTTTTGTTTTATAGTCTGATTGGTGGGTTTTGTTTTCTTAGCTGAAACCATCTGCTCAGATTCCCGCCATATTTCTTTTTTCTCCACAGATTATAAATGCCACAAATGTCAAACTAAAAAATTATCCTGAGCAAACAAACATTGTTAGTATATCTCTAAAGTTTTGTTCTTACACAATCACTTATTTTTAATAAAGGCATTTCTTCAAAGTCTATTCGTTTCATTTATTTTGCATGCAACTTCCACACAAACTATATAAAATAATAAAGTCATCACGTTATACAAATTTCCCTTGAAAAAAAATTCTTGATGGTCTAATAATCTTATTCATAGATAGTTAAAATAAATTTATAACGTCTAATATTACTAATGAGTAAGGCAGCCACGCATTCTGAGTTTTACGAAACAGTCCTAAAATAGCAATCTAGAATTGTAATGTAATCTATACAAATAAATAAAATTTAAGTGTCTGTTTGTAATATCAAAATAATACTTTTTTTTCTAAATGCACGTGAAAATATTTACTTTTAACAAAAAAAAAACAATTTTTAAATTTTTTTCTGTCTGTTTGTTCTGGATAATATTCTGAAACGGCTGGACCGATTTGGACGGGATTTTCACTGGCAAATAGCTGATGTTATAAGAAGTAATTTAGGCTACTTTTATTTTAGTAAAAGAAATAGGGTTCCGCGCAAAAAATTAAAACCCATGAAATCCAATCGTGACAAATTCCACACGGGCGAATTCGTGAGGAACAATTAGTCTAATATATAAAAATTAATTTTTGTTTGTTCGTATTTTATGCACTGTCATACCGTTCATCAGATTGCGCAAATTTTTTTTTACCAGCTAGTATTTAATAAAATGAACTCCAAGTAGTCTGTAATGTGTCCCACACGCACACCTATTTTATTCCCATGAAATCTGTATGTACATCTAGTAGTCACTTGAACAGAATATCCGGGCGGCGTAGGGCCAATACAAACCTATTTCTCTGTTTTCTCTATGAATAAAGACATTACAGCAAATATTTTTACAACGCAATCTGTGTTACTGCCATGTTCCTATGTTTTTTTTTTCCAAAAATTAAAACTACGAACGTTTTAAAGTCACCAAAATTGGCCAGTTATACCGCTGGAATTACAGCAAACAAATTCTACGAACATAAAAAATAAAAGAAAAACAAACAACCATCATCAGTTCGAGCTGGAGATATCTCTTCCAGTTATCTAGCTTGGTCGTTCGGGCACAATGTGACAGCAAAAGATCGAGATCATTAAAACCTATTCTTCAAATTTCTTGCAGTCCGGATAACCTCTTAAAAGTTTAAAGTGACGCGCAATGCTTATTTTAAATTTAATATGGCCTCCTGTAAAAAGGTTACATATATATATATATATATATATATATATATATATATATATATATATATATATATATATAGATATATATATATATTCTAATATAAAAGTAAGAATTCAAAATATTCCACTCATGTAAGAATATTAGCTGGCCACCTTACTAATGTACATAGTTATTGAACGTTATAAGCCTTTGAGGTTGAACGCACACTTATCCGAGTCGAACGAATCGAAGTCAATGAGGCCTCACTCATCCGCACCGAAAGAATCGACCGCGCTGAAAAAATCGTCTCCATCTCCTTTACACCTTTCGCATTGCAATTACATGTGAATTGTGATGGATCTTGACAAGTTTATATTGTCAGTGCTTTATTAATAGAAGATGAAGAAAGTTCTATGTAATTAAATTAGAATCACGCATTAAAAAAATTAAGAATTAGTATTCGCACGTTACTCTGTCGCAAGCAACTGTCAGAATGCGAGCGCACGATTCAATTCGACCGCATCGCCCGCACCAAATCTGATGACGTCGTCCCAATTCATCTGCGATTTATAGGGTTCTAGATTCAGACAATTCGACGCTGGCAGGCGCAGGAGGATTTCATATAAAGAATTTAAAAATGTTTCGTTCGACGCGTTCGGCTCGTATAGTGTGCGTTCCTATATGCGTATACCTTTGGGTATTTATGAATAAGACCACAAATGCATTACCATTATCATTAACTTCTGTTCGAACTTTCGATCTGAGCATGCCTTAACAAAATTATATTTAGATAATATTATATAAAAGTCTCTATTTTATATTAAATTTAAATAATTAAACATGGCAAAGCAAGATCTGCTGTGGCAGTATATTAAAACAATAAGAAACAATATTTACATTATAATTCTAATATTATACAATTTAATTCATAATTCAGGTATTGGCAAGTAATTACTCGCAAAGGCCTCTCCATATCGATATGACTTATGATTCGAATGACATATCAGCGAGTTCTTTATCAAGTGTTAAAATAACATTAAAAAAAAACATGTTAAGTATGGATAATATTCTCAGTGAATATTATTATTTCATGGGATTTCAATGCAAAATATCAAAACCTTATATCTTTCAGTACTTACTATAAGATTGAATTATCTACGCGACGTTTCGTCACATACATGATTTCGAAGCTTCTCTTGGATATGGATATTCTGTTAAAGGCCACGCGTTATTTATTTGAATCAATATATTATTATTAGATTTAATCGACTGAAAATAATTTACGTAGTTGTAAATCTATGCAAAAATATTTTTGAAGAGATGTTTTTTTTTATTTTAAAGTTTAGGCAAGGTTGTGTACAATGTCAATTTCATTTTAAAATTTTACACGTTTTTTATACTGTTTATTAACAAGTTTAATATTTCACTATATTTGTACATTTTGAACGGGTTAAATGATGTATAAGGCTTCTAAATTTCAATCCTAAATCCGCTTCGGATTGTCTTCAATGTCTTATTTTTTGTTACTTGTAAATTCAAAATCTTTATTAAGCTGTAAGAAAATATACTTTTTTATTTCTATCGTTTTTCCTTTTCTGATTCGGTCGCAACTATAACGCATTCAATTTTTTACATAAAGTACAGTTTAACTATTTCCACATCAAGTTTTAAACATGTCTATATGCGTTTAAAAATCTGTGAAAATGTAAAGCTTCTATAAATTACTCTATAAACACACAATTATTACAAAAAAACAACGTTCCATCCATTGAAGTTATATATATATATATATATATATATATATATATATATATATATATATATATATATATATATATATAGTATGTACTGAAAGAGAGACTTCATATGGAGACTTAGTAAAACTTCTTCGCACCCCAGCGCCGCTTAGATTTTGTTCAGAATGTCTGTTCTAGCATATAGTACATATTACTTCAATGGTTTCCTAGAAACTGTGATCAATGCATGACAGTCAATCGCAAAAAGGTAAATTTCTAAATGAAACTAATTTTACGGTTTTTATCGCGTTTAATTTAACTTTTCAATTCTTGACTTTTCGGCTGCTTCTGCTTAACAGCACCCATGGTCACAGGGAGTAAGCACCCGCAACATCAGAAATTAAAAAGTAAAATTAAATGTGTTGAAATCCGTAAAATTAGTTTTATTGAATGTATAGTATTCGCGTAAATATTAGAAATCACTAGGCTGTACATTTTAAGATATATAAATATGATGCTTCACACAAGCGTGCTGAGCTCGTGTGTGTCGTGACTAAGGTCGATGGTTGCCGGGGGAACTCCCGGCGTCGCGGCGCCCTCTCCCGGCGGCGTGCTCGTCGGCGGCCTGAACATAAACGATTAAATAATTTAAAAAAGTCAAACAATGCAATACATTACCTAACCTAGAAGATTTTGCTTTACAATATAACATTTGAGTACCTACTCTTTTTTTGAAGTCTATAAAAACAAATATTAAGCGGTAGAGCCGTGCTGCAGCTATATTATGGTTGTAGCATGAAATTGTCTGCTCAACCGGGGAAAAACCACTCTCTCACAGAATACCAGCGTAAAATAGCAGCTCAATGCTGCTGTGCTTCGTGTATGGTGAGTGTTGTTGAGACCCTTTTTACTGGAAACAAGGCATTAGGTAATTCTTAATCCTTACGGGTGATAAAGCATCTGCATTTTGATTCTCAATCGAGGATAGATGTAGATGTCTATGGGCCATAGCATCCACTTACCATCACGTAGACTGTGTGCTTGTTTGTCATTATTCTATATAAAAAAATTAATCCCACGCATATAACGAAGAAAGAAGAGGCAGACTGCAATATGCTTTGTCACCGCTGAAGGATAAAGGTGGCTACTGACCTGCCTGTCGCAGGGGCAATCTAGGATGTAGGAGTGACCCTTAGTTGCCTCCTTAATTGTGATGTGTGTAGGTAAGCAGAGGCAATTTTTTAAGTCGGCCCTGCGACCTTCGATATTGCTCCGATCGCTGTGCTTCCTAGATTGCCCCTGCGGCAGGCAGGTCAGTAGCCGGCTTATGATAGAATGTCACACAACCTGTAATTGTACTGGTTCTTTACTCTCTTCAAACCTGAACACAGCAGTGCAAGCACTATTATTTGGTGGAACAAATATATAAGAGGGTAGTAAGAGAATAGGTAAGAGATGGCAGATAAAGAGTACTACCTATGATTAAATAACATAGCACTTATAAACGTCAGATAAATAATTATTGAGATAATTTTTATTTAATATACCACTTGATTTTTAATTCTTACACGTCATCCGATTCTCAGCTATGTTTAAAATTTCAAGTCTAGCTCATCGGGAAGTTAGTTTAATTCGACCCGATCAGACACACACGAAAACGAGTTAATATAAACGTGGTAATAAAATAAAACAAATAACTGTATTCAAAATCTCACCTAATTATGTACGGGCCCCCTTGCTGTAGCAACGTTATAGGATGTGTGTACGGCGCTCCCGACATACTGTGAAAGCTCACGTTGCCCGCGCCTGTGTTGTTCAAATGTCCATTGCCAAGCAACATTCCGTTGGACGCGCTCAAATTGGGCGACGTAGCGTTCGTGGTATTCAAGTCTTGAGTACGGAACGCTTTCACAAGATTAGTCTTCTCCTTTTGCCACACAAACACGTTGTGGACCATCGCGCAGCCGCAGAATATGATCCCGACACCGATGAACACAGATGTCACTATCGCCGGCGTTGAATGGAATTGGATGAATGTGTAGAGTATTATGCCTGAAATGATAAAAGATAATATTGGATATTTAAAGTTTAAGTACAAAACAGATCCATACGTGGTAGACCCATGCTGTAGCTACATTATTAATGATATAGTACGAATGGGTCGGTTCGACCGGGGAAGGACCACGCTCTCACAGAATACCAGCGTATAATAGCAGCTTAACGCTGCTACGTTTTGTATGGTGAGTGTAGATAACCGGAGACCCTTTTGACTGGATACTAGACATTCCGCCTTAGTTCTCAGGGGTGACAAAGCATCTGCATTTTGATTCTTAATCGACGATAAATATAGATATCTATGAGTCACGTATCTACTTACCATCAGGTGGATTATGTGCTCATTTGTCACTCTTATTCTATAAAAAAAATCATCATCTTCATTTTTTCATCACTTTCAAAGTCAGTTCAGTGACGGTGTAAGTATATTTACTGCCCCATACCTTCCCGTGAGTGTCATAAGACGCGACAGTGGGAAACAAACCAGGAGGGCAGCAACGTCTTCCTATAATAACAACGAGAAAATAAAAAACTGCGGTTGTCACAACATATTATTAAATAACAAAGAACTCGACTGTAGTGATACAACTTACATAATTTTCATTTATAAATAATATACATTTTTTTAAATCATGCTTAGCACCTGATGGTAAGTGATAATACAGCCGAAGACGGTGCAGCGCGCTGACTTATCTTAACAAAAGCCTTTTTACTCTCTCTCTCTCTCTCTGTCTCTCTTAAAAACGCCCACATTGTAATGCTGCTGACAAATTATTCCATTCATTTGCGGTATACATGACGAAAAACAAAACAAACCGTTTGGCTCGAATGCGTGTCAATTCGACAGTGAAAGGGTGCAGATTGGTCGAGCGTCGGTTTGCTCAATGGCGAAAGGGAGAGGGAGTAGTTAAGTTATGCAATTCCTACGCACACTCTCCGAAATGTATTCTGAAGTACATCGAAAGGCAGCTACTTTATGTCCGTGCTTTAGACTCGTAACATTGGCTATAATCAGATCCAGGTCACCAATAATCTTCTTAGGACGCCTATCCATTGAATTTAAAGCTGCTAAGTGACATTTTCGATTACACTCACCTTCGATATGCCGACGATATAGTCCTTATGGCAGAGTCATTGGAGGACCTAAGCACTATGCTCAATGACCTCAATAGTGTCTCCCAACGGATAGGTCTTAAGATGAACATGGACAAAACAAAGATTATGTTTAATGTCCATGTCACACCTAATGCCGGTAGTTGTTGGGAGCACTAAGCTCGAAGTTGTTGACGAGTATGTTTACCTGGGACAAATAGTCCGACTAGGTAAGTCCAACTTCGACCGAGAGGTCAATTGACGGATTCAACTCGGCTGGGCAGCGTTCGGGAAGCTACGACACATCTTCTCGTCAGACATACCTCAAAACCTTAAAACGAAATTGTACAACCAGTGCGTGTTGCCAGTGATGACTTACGGATCTGAGACGTGGTTCTTCACTGCTGGCTGTATGAGGAAGCTCAAGGTCGCTCAGCGAGCTATGGAGAGAGCTATGCTCGGAGTTTCTCTGCGTGATAAACTTAGGAATGAGGATATCCGCAGTAGAACCAGAGTAACCGACATAGTCCAACGGATTAGTAAGCTGAAGTGGCAGTGGGCCGGCCATATAGCTCGAAGAACCGACAACCGATGGGGAAGAAAGGTTCTTGAGTGGCAGCCTCGTACCGCTAGGCGAAGTGTAGGGCGATCCCCCACGAGATGAAGTGACGACCTGATAAAACATGCAGGAAATCGATGGATGCAGGTGGCTCAGGACCGTGCTTTGTGGCATTCCTTGGGGGAGGCCTATGTTCAGCAGTGGACTTATGAAAGGCTGTAATGATGAATGATGACGTGACATTTTGCAGCACCAGCCCATAATATATGGCATCAGTAATCCATGCACGTAATTGTGCTTAAAGTAAAGTGTGCGTAAAGTGTGCTTATACTTATATTTTTCCATGTGGCGGCTTGAGAGAATCCATCACCACATTTCGTTCGGCGGGTATCGTACGAAGCGACAATGTGAATTTGAAATAAAACTAGTTTTTACGGATTTTATCGCGCATATTTATAACTAACTGTTCCTCTCGACTTTGCCCGCGTGTAGTTTAAGTGTTTTAGCTATGTTGCGCGGAAACCTAACTCTTTTTCTAAAATATAAGTAACCTAAGTTACTCCTCATAACATCAGCTATCTGCCAGTCCCGACGAAATCGGTCCAGCCGTTTCTGAGATTAGCCGGAACAAACAAACAGACAGACCGTATATAATTTCATATGCATTTAGTAAAAAGCTGTTATTTGGGCATTACAAACAGACAACTTCAATTTTATTTAATTGTATAGATATAGGTACGCGATAAAATCCGTAAAAATTAGTTCTGTATCAACAGTGTACAGTCGTGTAGTGTTCGCGTAAACATAAGAAATGACTATTGCAAATGTCAAAACATCTTATATATTTATAGCTTCGGTATAAATGTCATATCTACTATCATCTCGTTACGCCAGGCTTAAAATATAATATCCTGACCGGTGACGGACGGCAGCGTTAAAGTTGCGTTACCTCTTGAACTGCGATCCCGCCAGGGTAGATAGTGTTCTGTGATTGCCCGCCAATCCGCCAGTTAAGTAAATAAATGGGAGAACAGAGAATGAGAGGAATTTATGACCGCCATATTTGTTTTCCGATGACGTCATAATAATCTCCTTCTCTTACCCACGCCGTTACCGTTACAGCTTATTAAAGTCCTCTGCTGAACATAGGCCTACGCCATGGATTGCCTCATAGGGGGATATTTGCAACAGTTGTCACGCTTGGCAAGCGGTTTGGCAACCGCAGTTTTTTACTTTTAGTCTTTATTAGACACTGCTGCCCATCTCCTGATTTCTATCCCTCGCCTCTTACGACACCCACGGAATGATATATGGTAGTGGATAATCTTACACCGCCACTACACCGTAAATAAAAATTGCGTGGGTAAGTAAAAATACTTACCCATGCAAATCTAACCAATCAATCAAAAAAAGGTTCAATTTATCTGGCTGAGTGAATGTAAAAACACAATCGTACATACAGTCCATTTAAAATTCCTAACTCTATAAGTGCGAGAGATCAACAGTCGATGTCATGAACATTGCGTTCATAATTATCAACATTTTAACAGTCTGTTACAAGTCCATTGTTGAAAATAATACATTTCATGGATTACTATAAAACAGGTTTTTAAGATTCTAAGCTAATTGCATCCATCTACTATCTGAAGGCTGTAGTTATTTATTTTGTGGCTGTAGGGTCTCATCAGGTGTAGGGTTACCATCTGACCGCATTTTAAGAGCCAAACCGGACTCCGCCTGGACACTGTTGAATACTTGGCTATACAACGTATAGCCTACGTGTCTAAGTAGGACAGGTAGCACGAACTTCGCAAGCAAGTGAACGCCATTTCAATCACGTGTGAAGAATATTACGATAAAATTTGTAGATTAACCAACTTTTTAAAGGCCATTGCTAATAGACAAAAATATAAGTTAAAATAAATATATATTTTATTATGAAACAAAGCATAATTACAATCTTTAACAGTTTTGTTGCCAGGTATTATCTCTACATAGTGTTGAACAAAGTCGCTTCCCGCCGTCTGTACACTTAGATCTTTTAAACTACGCAACGGATTTTGATGAAATTTTCATTAATAGACAGAATAATTCAAAGGAAAAGTTTATATGTATAATACATGTATATTATATATAGTATAAATCTTCTGTCCGTGTGTATGCGACTAAACTCCTCCTAAACGGCTGGATCGATTTTGATGAGTGTGATTAAGTTGATTATTTAGATTCACAATAGATGGCGTTGTGTATAGATCCAGAAATCAACCATGCGAAGTCGGGGCGGACCGCTAGTATGGTATAAATTAACAGTTGCACTTTCCGATTTTCAGACACAATAGTAAGACAATAGCAGTGAACCTACCTAAATACTTTCGATTAAAATAGTTATAACAAACATTGTAGCACTTAAACGATAGAGAGACATCATGGCTGTCCCAACACGCACTTGGTCATTTTTATTTATTTTCTGTTTCAACAATCTTTCAGTAATAATATAGCTCGACAAACTGACAACCGATTACAATCTCGTAACGCCAAGCGGAGTATGGGGCCCTTGTTAGAGTGACGGGCTGGTAAGATATGCAGGAAGTCGATGGATTCAGGTAGCTCAGGACTGTGCTTGTATGCCACAAAGCACCTTCCTTAGGGGAGTCCTGTGTTCAGTAGTGGACTAGTGAAATGCTGTAATGATGAATGATGTTGAAATTTACATAGACAAATACCTAGAATAATTATTTTTAGGTCATATAAATATTTGTTTTGCGTGGGGACCCACCCTACGACTCACAGGAGCGCATCCAAATGCATGTACTACGCTGCCGAACCTATCTATTCCTTGACTTGGCATTTATATCTTGTCTAGTCTGGGTATTTGTATATCTCACACATACGTGATGGAACTACATATCTGTAGTATAGGCCGTGAAGCCCTTCTGGCCTTTGATGAAGTTTCCTTTTACGGCAATGGATGAAATAGGGTGATAATATATAACGTAATTTGTTAGAGCAAATCATCACCATCATCGTTATAGTTAATTTTATGATTTAAAAACAAAAAGTAGGTGAGTAATAAGAGAGTCAAGTACCTGTTAAAAACACTGGTATCGATATAAAGAAGCCACCAACGGCGCACACCCGTGTTATCGCAGATTTTTGCAGGTATTTGTTTGATCTGAAACCAATTAAACAGAGATTAAAATTATTTTGTATGCGTTATTTTCTTTAAGAAAGAATTTAGGTACCTACTGGTATTACGCAAATTGGCCAGGAGCCCCATAATTGTTTAATGGAGGTTCGATTAATCGATATGATATATAAAACAAATGCAAGCACATCGAAACTCGTTTGAGCGGTAACTTAACGGATCTCGCACCTGTTGATCAGGTGTTGCCAGGGTTGCCAACTTTCACGCGTCCATTTACAGATATCTTTAGACTTTCACGTTCGTTAAATATCGTTAAAAACATCATGCAACAGTATATAAATGTAAAAAAAGGCAAAATAACCAGTTACGTTGCAAAACAGCAATTGCCATTGTTTTAAAATTTCTGTGTAAATTTTTACTGCTTAAGTACACTTTGTAAATACTTTCAATCTTAACGCGCTCTTTGGCCTTAATATACATAAGTGCTCTTTAAAAAGACAAAAGAAGCTATAATAGCTCGTGCTGATTCCTTCATTTTAAATAAATATGTTTTTTACTAAAAATATGGGAATCAGCACGGTTTTATGCGCAGGATAATTTTTGTGGGATTACTGTACGCAATTTCATTATAAACCATTATTCGATGGTGTACTTCCAACTCGTATGGTGCTTACCACTTACACCAATAATCGTAGTGATTATATACTCTTTGGCATTGGTGCCAAAGAGTATGTTAACTGGATACTGAAACAATAACTGAAAGCTAACTAATCGAGCAGCGGGATTAGAGTTACTACGCTTCACCTCGTATACCAAAAAGAGGTTAAGTTACAGCGAATATACTTTACACAGCTGGGCACGGGCCTCTCATTTCAAAGAGGGCAATGGAGTGACTTGTTACTGCTTGCAGTGGTTAAGAACAGAATAATGGGCGCTTTTACGTTGACGGACAAAGACACCGTCTCGATACCGACACGATATAGATGGGCAGATATTCTCATACAATTTTTAAATATTATATATATTATGTACCAAAGATGTTGTATAGGTCTTATGTACATGGTTACCGTCTTTGCTATCGCCATCAAAATCGTCCACATTGGAACAGTACCGGCGACAGCTTACCCATATGTTTTACATTATATGTAATCTTTGTAGCCACCTTTAAAATGATGGAGAATACCAAATCGACTGTATGTTTTAATTTGTATGTATGTAACGAATATTTTGGCCAGTTGTGAAACGGTTTATTATTCTTTTTTTTAATTAAATGGGCTATACATCTAGGGTTTTAGGGTGGTGCCATTTAAATTTGAAGAAATAGGGATAAGTTTAAATGTAACTGTTTAGATGACATTTTAGTTATTGTTTTCAGTTTCTGATAATCCAAGAACACTTAAATAAGTAACTCTTTATAAAAAGTGAAAACCGACTTCAAATAACTAAAAAGAATAAAATCAAGTCAAGGCCTTTAATTTTTCGATACATTTTGTCTTAGCACCGGTTTCAAAGCTATAATGTGGAAATTAGTGTATTTATGTTTGTCGTCTGTACGTGTACAGATAGTATATGTATGTATACATGTGTAAGTAGGAGTGTGTGTATGTATGTATGTTATGAAATTATTATTTATATTTTATCATATTTGTTATTACTTAATAGTATTAGTGCTTATCGATTTAATTTTGTATTGTAATAGATTTATATTTATATTATGTTTATATTTTATATTATTGGCTTTTTTATGTTTAATTATTTAACTAAAAATGTTTAAGTATTAATTAGCTTTTGATATCCTGAATAATATAAAATAAATAAAATTTATTTTGTTCTTTTTCATTCTTAGAAATGGGTTATTGTTTTTATTAAAAAGTTTAATTTTCTACTTTAAATGACAAAAAAAGTAAATGAAATTTTTCTCTGAAGCGCACTAGGATTTACACAGTGACAATGCTGTAATTCGAATAAAGTGCGATGGTGCGTTTAGTACTTCAGAGCTACGTGGTATGTGTCGACCAAATATAACAGAATCGGTCCGATTATGTCGATATCGCGTCGGTGTCGTTATCGGCCAATGTAAACGCCCATTTAATAAAGAAAGAGGAAGATAATGTCACATGACAACAAATATAGTTTTTTTTTCACTTTTTTATTGTTTTACAAAAACGTCAAGAAACAGTGTTGTAGAGAACATATTATATGTCAAGGGCAAAACATAGAATTGAGAAACATTTATGTAACATAAAATGACATGCAAATTTTTATTTAACCTTGTGACATGAGTTAGGACAGCCCTACGTGTGCGGTTCTCTGCCGGTTGGCTTGTTGTTGTCCCCATGTCACCGACACTGAGGTAGGTTCCGAAAAAGTTATGCTCATTGCTTATTATTGATTATGTCTTACATATTTTTATTATATTTTAATTTAAATTACTTATTTTATATTTTTTATAGAATAAGGGTGACAAACGAGCTTATTTATGCTCTATTAAGAATCAAAATTCAGATGCGTTGTCGCCCCTGAGGACTAAGATGGAATGCCTCGTTTCCAGTAAAAATGGTCCCCGGTTCTCTATCTATTGAAGCGTCAGTAGCCTAATGGCAGGGCGCGGACCATGACCTCCAAAGGTCGTGCGTTCGAATCCGCCATTCAGCTACTGGCGTGAACCACTTCTAACACAAGCATTTTAAGCTTACCAGAATTGGTTAAAAGGAATATTAGTAATAACATTACTAGTATTTTTTTTTAAAAGTAAAAAAAGTAAAAGTATCTCACCATACGAATATAAGCGTAAAATTGCAGCATTAAGTTGGAATTTCACACTGGTATTCTGGCACAGCGCGGTCCTTCCCTGGTCGAGCTGACCAGTTTATGCTACAGCCATAAAATAGCTGCAGCATAGCTCTACCACGTACTTATCACATGTCATACAGACTTGCTTATTTCTTATGGTAATGGTTGTGAAGTAAGATTTAATAAGTTAAGATTCAATTAAATATGATAATGAAGTGCTCGGGTTTTTATTCGATTGTAATAGTTTAATAGAGAAACGAAAAAGCCACTACACAGCCTTAGGGTCGGTTGGCGGAGGCAAACTAGATTTTACCTCCGCGGCAGAGCTTTTAGAAAACCTCCAACTTTACATTTTCGTTAAAAATTGTTATTGCTTTTCGCTTGCTAAACGAAAAATAATAATTAAAAGCTGGAGATAGCGAATTTTAACTAAGACATTAGAAACGTTGAAACCCCATTGACCATGGTGCACCCATGCTCAATGGGATTTCAACGCAAAGCATTCGAGATATTAAAAATATAGCATATAAAAGTAAATAAAATTCACATGATAAAATCCATAAAAATTAGTTTCATTCAAAGTGCTGTATTTATGTAAACATAAGAAATCATTATTTCGATGATACATACGTTCATACTTTTGTCATAAACTTTTTTTTTATAGGAGAGGGGGCAAACGAGCATGCGGCTTACCTGATGGTAAGTGACTACCGCCGCCCATGAACAACTGCAACACCAGGGAGGGAATTGCAGATGCGTTGCCGGCCTTTTAAAAAAGAGTACGCTCTTTTCTTGAAGGTCCCTAAGTCGTATCGGTCCGGAGAAATCGCTGATGGTAATCGATTCCACAAGGAAGTCGTGCGAGGAAGAAAACATCTTCTAAATCGCACAGTGGTGGACCGCCAATCATCCAGATGGTGTGGATGGTATCGGAAGTTCTGCCGCGATGTGCGTTCGTGAAATTACATTAAACATTACTAACTTTATTTATACGTGGTTGAAACTATATTATTACAATGAAACGCCCTTTTACTAGCAACGGGGCATTCTATCTTAGTTAATTATGCCGACAACACATCTGCATTTTTCTAACGAGGATAGGAATGATAGATATAGAGTACAGACCCATAGGGGCCACAGCGTCCGCTTAAGGCGATACCCCGACCAAAACCATGCGATAGTGCGTTTTTCAGATACTATTATCTCATTAGTTATGTTATGAGAAATAAACTACATCTAAAAGCACATTATTAATGTTCGATATCCTATCATCACATTCCACGTTCTAATTTTTTTTATGTGTTATAAATACATTTAAAATCTACTTTTAAAAATTACTAAAATTATTGATTACATGCATCTGTTGCTAAAGGCAACGCTCTAATCATTTGATGATTACACTAATGGATGGATAATTTAAAAATCTATATTATTCACGTTTTATTTAAATTTTTAAAGTTCGTTTTTCTTTTTTAATTAAAATAATTCTAAAAATTGTGTGAACTCTATGATAAAGCGGCGTACGTCTAAAGAGGGAATGAATGCTCAAGGTTATTTGGTCAGGGAAACGCCTTAAAAAATACTAGAATTCTTCTGTTCTTCTTCTCCAAAGAGTCTTTTTAAGGTATTCATATATGTATGTATCATATAACGTTAACCACAGGAGTTTAAATATGTAATAATTATATTGTATGTTTTCGACTCTTTCGCCTAATTTGGTAACTATAGCCATTATATACGCTGCAATATTGTTTTAACAGGCTACAATATTGATAAGGGTGAAGAATTTTATGTGATGGAGTCATAAATGATAATCCGGTGTCTAGTCAATTATTTGTTTTAGAACGATAGAGCGGCAACAGAACTAAAGACTGATTATGAGGAAAATTGGTTTTTACACGTGATATAGGAAGTTGGAGAAGGTGGAGAAGTCCCTAATAAAGGTAGAGTTGGCCTTTGCCTTAGTTTCAGTGCCGTGTAGAGGTATACACATCCCTATAATGACTGTTGCTCATCGTAGTTTAGTAAATTAATATAATATTGAAATACCTATAAACAAATTAAAAAAAAACTATAATAAAAAAATAAAATTATAACTCCTCGTGGTATCGGCCCAAGGACATTGGCTGCGTATCCTCGCTGAATGGCTATACTTAGTTACTTGGCTGGGCTACTTGGCCTTTGAGCGAGAAAAGAACCACACCACCAGCAATTCCCCTGATGATGCAGTTGTTCATAGGTGGCGGTAGTCACTTACCATCAGGTGAGCCGCATGCTCATCTGCCCTCTCTCCCATATAAAAAAGCCCTCTTATCACCATCAGTGATCACCAGCCGCGAATACAGTTTCTTTACGAACTGTACCGCACGGTGACCTCACGGACAGATAGTGTCTACAGCAAATGGCACAAATATGTAGTCTTCTCTCAGATACTCATATTTGCGCCACTTAGGTCAGCTGCTAGTAATAAAAACTTAATACGGTAGTTGATATAAGCTAGGCAACACCATCATAACAAAGTACAAAGAACAATTCGTTACAACCCTAAGTGCATGATGTCAGGCTTGCAGTGACGCCAGTTGTAAGGGTTTGTAACGGCGCGACACGCTTCGCCGATTATAAGGGAGAGTTAATAAGTTAAACCGCGTTTATGTATATTATACTTATGTATATTACAACTAGCTGTTCCCGGGACTTCGCCTGCGTGGAATTTGTTACAATTGGATTTCAAGGGTTTTAATTTTTTTGCGCGGAACCCTAATTTTTTACTAAAATTAAATAACCTAAGTTACTTCTTATAACATCAGCTATCTGCCAGTGAAAATCACGTCTAAAGCAAAATAATTACGCCAGTACACTTTTTGAACCTGACAATTTTGAAACATTATAAGCCTTATTTTTCATTATTTACGATCTTTTTTTTTTCAGACTGTAGTCAGTATTTCTAAACGATCCTTTTGACGATAAATTGCTCCAAAACCCAAGTATAGATATTTTCCTAAAACATTTTTTTAAATAAAATAAAGTTTGTAAATAAGAGGAAGGAAACACGGAGACAGTTTCTGGATTCTTAAGGCGCGTCTCCACCAAAAATTTTGACAACATTTATGTTTCCGACATGTTGACAAATCAACAAAAGTTGACGACATTTGTTTCAAAATGTTGCAAGAAGCGTCTCCACCGAGGGAACAAATGTCGGCAACAAGCGTATTCCTTTGATTTGCAACATTTGGAAACAAATTTTGTTGATTTGTCAACATGTCGGAAACATAAATGTTGTCAACATTTTTGGTGGAGACGCGCCTGACAGAAACATTTGTCGGCAACACGTGTTGACAAATGTTGGAAACTTTGGTGGAGACGTGCCATTAGGATACATAACTATCTAATTGAATGTAGAAGTGCAATAATAATGTACAGATTAAAAAAAAACCGACCGAGTGCGAGTCGGACTCGCGCACCGAGGGTTCCGAACAAATCCCTAGGTATATAAGTTTAAAATTATTAAAAATATTTTTATTATATGATGTAACTAAAAATTTATGATTTTCGCAATTTTTCCTTTATCTGTGCTATAAAACGATGCTTCGTACCAAATTTCAAGATTCTGAGTTCACGTGAAGTACCCTGTAGGTTTTGATTCCCTTGCGAATATCGAAAATTTTTGAAGAAAGAAAGAAACAGATTTTATTTGGCACATGCAGCACACTCAAGTGGATTACATAAAACACATAACATTTAAGTAGTCATACAAACAAACATAAAAAAAATTAAAAAATTATATATAGAAATCATGAAACAGCACATTAACTCCTTGTTTATAGATATGGTAAAATTAAACTAAAAAAAAAACAAAAAAGCAAACAATAAAATTAAAAAAACAATAATAATAATAAACAACTAGGAATAAGGAGTAATGCATAAGGTGTATTATAAAAATAATCCACCCGTTAATGCTGCTCTGCTCCAAAAAGGAAAGCCACTCAGGATATGTTGGAATGTATCAGAAGTACAGCACCCCAACCCTGATTTTCAGTGGCACCCTTATATATTTAAAATAAAAATACACAAATATGTATAAAAAAATATATACGTATATTATATATTCTTTATGTGCAGAGGGCAGTTCTGTTGTGTTAAACCAAATATAATAAAAAAAATTATTTCTTGTAATATTTTCATAATTCTTATAAAATACTCTTAATACTGTAAGAGGTTGCATTGAAATTCACTCAGAAACGTAATTAAGTTTAAGTTACAAGCAAATACATAAACCAGCTGCAGTATGCGGTATAGCAATACATAATTTCAATAAATAATATATGCATACTCAAACACACACACATATACATATACATATATATATATATATATATATATATATATATATATATATATATATACACATACACATATACACGCTCATACATTATTTATAAAATTAGACACTATCAAAATATCCGCACTACTTAACTTTGAGATTGCTGATCTAAGAGGAACAATTTATATTTTTGACGGAAGCTATGTATCGATTGCGTATTACAGAACGGTGGCGGCAAGTTGTTCCAACACTTGGTTGCTGCATATCGAAAACTGCCTCGAAACGCAGCGGAGCGGTGCTGAGGCAGAAGCAACCCGTACGCCGAAGCTCTTGTCGCTACATTTGTTAAGACGTTGTCTCGAGCCCAGCGCAATTTTTCATAGAGATAAGACGGTGCCCTGTATTTGATACAACCAAACAACAGCGTAGCAAAATGCAACTGCCAGCGGTAATCCATTTTAAGCATTTTCGCATTATTAATGTAAGGTGTAACATGTGCACGGGGATGTATTTTAAAACAGAAACGGGCACAGGTATTTTGTACGCGCTGTATAAGTTTCTTTGAACGGTTGAGAAGTCTAGGACCTATTACTGCATCTGCATAATTGAATTTGGACAGTATCAAGGACTCACATAATCTGATACGGACTTCCGTCTTTAATACATCCCTTATCTGGTATAGCACTTTTAATCTGTAGAAACAATTTTTAACGTTATTTATTATATGTTTTTCGAAGTGTAGTGCCTCATCCATCAATATTCCTAAATTTCTAATCTCAGTAACTCGATCAATATTTACATTTTTAATTGAAATTAAACGACGATTTTTTTTTGTTTTTTGGTACCAAGTAGCATATATTTCGTTTTATTAGGATTAAGTACTAATGTATTTGCTTCAGACCAGTCGACTATACGATTTAAGTCTTATGTAATTTTTGTATGGCTACAGTACTCTCATTTGGCCTGAAAGAAATATACACTTGTATATCATCAGCATATATATGATAGCTACAGTTTAATATATGTTTTACGATATCAGCACTATACAGCGAAAAAATCAAGGGACCAAGTATTGAACCCTGCGGAACACCTCTTGTAACAGCACAGCAATCAGATGCTATTTTATTGCCGTTTTCATCTATTACTTCGACAATTTGCCTACGGTCATTAAAATAGCTACGAAACCAATCTATAGTTTCCGAGCTTAATCCATAGTAGTTTAATTTAGAGAAAAACAACTGCCTATTTAACGTGTCAAATGCACGGGAATAGTCAAGAAGAACTAGAATTGTAACCATACCGGAATCCCGAGCACTTAAAACATTATCCACTACATCGGCCAAAGCTGTTGTAGTGCTATGTCGTTTCCGAAAGCCAGACTGTACACTCGGTAGAATTTCATTTTGGTCTAAATAATGAGTTAACTGATTACATACAGCTTTCTCTAGGATTTTAGACAAACAGGGTAATACGCTAATAGGTCGCAGGTGTTTAAAATTCGTAATATTATCTGTCTTAGGGATCGGCTTTATTAAAGCAGTTTGCCACTGTTTGGGAAATGTCTTAGCTCTCAGAGAACTATTCATAATTACCGTAATAACATTTAAAGAGTATGGGAGAGTGGATAACAGCATTTCCAGTGAAATTTCATCCAACCCAATGGCATTCGACTTCAGATCATGTAGAATTTTTAAAACTGTATTACCATCTATTTCATTAAATTCAAAAGTTTTAGAACTAAATTTATGGGTTTCGAAGTAGTTGATAGCGGATTGAGAAGCAAAATTTTGGCCTGGAACGTCAAGGAAATGTTCATTAATCTTTTTTGGGTCACACAAATTGTAAGGTAGACAAGTATCATGTTTATTTTTTATATTTATTTGACGATGTAAGTGCGTCCATAACGTTTTGGAGTTACCAATATTACAACTAATGTACGTGTTAAAATAAGCGGTCTTTTCGTTATAAATAGCAGTCACGACCTGTTTTTTTAATTGTTTATAATAATTTACATGTGAATCTACTTTTCAGAGATAGTCCTCCTTACCTATTTTTTTTATAGGATAGAGTGACAAACGAGCCCACAGTCCACCTGATGGTAAGTGGTTGCTGCGGCCCATAGACATCTACATCTATCCTCGTTTGCGAATCAAAATGCAGATGCGTTGCCACCCGTGAGAACTAAGATGGAATGCCTCTTTTCCAGTAAAAAGGGTCTCCGGTTCTCTGCACTCACCATACGAAACATAGCAGTGTTAAGCTGCTATTTTACGCTAGGGATGGGCAAAGGGAAAAATATATCGATATATATCGAATCTATATTTTTAAACAGTATCGATATATATCGCGTGATAAATATCGATATATCGTCATCATTTGAATGATGTAAAGATAAGGTCCAAAATTTTCTCTACTGACGGTTGGACGACGAAAAAACGATACAAAATTTTAAAATATATCGAAATAGATACGAATTGGATACTTTAAAATAAATATCGATATGTCGATGTATCGCGATTTAAAATATCGACTATATATATCGATATATTTTTTTAAAAGATCGATATTTGGATATATCGATATTTTTACCCATGCCTATTTTACGCTGGTATTCTGTGAGAGCGTGGTCTAACCCCGGTCGAGCCGACCCATTCGTGTTACAACTATACTACTAATATTGCTGCAGTATGGCTCTACCACGTGAAAAAAACCTCTACCCTCCATACTTCAATGCCAACGCTGTTTTAATCTGTTATCCAATTTCCTCACAGCTAAAATATAAACAGAAATGTAATCGGTTCATTGAACTGTTCATCATATTATTAAGTAATTCGATACATTTAATAACACAATAAAAATTCAATCTGTTAGAACGTTACGAGGATAGCTTCGAGCCGTTATGAAGTTCTCTAACCATTAAAATGTTGAAGTTATGGTATTCAAATTAAAATCTACACATAAACATATAAATAAAATTGAACTGCCTCTCTGTAATATCGAATGAACTGACTTACGAGCTAATCTTCGAAATTGTTTTACCGATTGTGATGACTTCACGAACAGTTAGAGAAAAAGTACGCGCGCGCGCGCGCGCGCGTGTGTGTGTGTGTGTGTGTGTGTGTGTGTGTGTGCACGCGACTTCACTGCTTTTTCTCCATCCCAAAATTTTGAATAGAAAAAGTCTTTTAGGAAACAGAAACAGAAACTTTTTTATTCAATATAGATTATAAATAATACTTATTGAAAGTCACTCTTTTGTATAATTACCACTGGTTCGAAAAAAACCTCTGTCCTGGGAAGAACCAGCAAGAAACCCAGCGGGACTTTTTTTTTTAAATAACAGCTTACAATCATGTATGTTACACAAATTAACAACACAACAAATTAGAAATAGCTTGGGAGCGATCACCTCACTTCCAGGGGTTATTATCATCTATAAATTCTTTAATATTATAATAACCCTTTTTATACAAACTTAGTTTAATAAAGTTTTTGAACTTTGAGCAGGTCAAATTTTGTATATTTTCTGGAATTTTGTTGTAAAAGCGTATACATCGCCCCAAGAATGAATTACTGACTCGATGGAGTCGAGTAACTGGTACTACTAGCTTATGTCTGTTCCTAGTATTTACAGAATGAATATCACTTATTTTTGTAAAACTACTTTTATTTTTGTGTACGTACATTACATTTTCATAAATGTATTGAGAGGCCAAAGTTAATATATTAATTTCCTTAAATTTTTGTCGCAGCAACTCTTTAGGCTTTAAATCATAAATTGCTCTTATGGCCCTCTTCTGCAAAACAAATATAATTTCAGTGTCAGCTGCGTGTCCCCATAGCAAAATACCATACGACATTATGCTATGGAAATAGCTAAAGTAAACTAGTCTAGCTGTTTCAACACTAGTTAGACTTCTAATCTTTTTTACAGCATATGCTGCAGAACTAAGTCTGCTTGCTAGCTTTGATATATGGGGGCTCCATTGAAGCTTCGCGTCTAGTGTGATTCCAAGAAAAATGGTGGTATCTACAAGACTCAGTTTCTCCCCATTTAAAATTACATTAGTATTTAATTGTTTGACATTTGGAGTCATAAATTTCATACATTTCGTTTTAGTGCCATTTAAATGCAAATTATTGACATTGAACCAATTCACTAATTTAGATATAGCATTATTTACTTCGTCATATTTTAGCAAATGTCGACTTAATTTGAAAATTAAAGAAGTGTCATCTGCAAATAATACTATATCATGGTTATCTCCTACTATGTAAGGTAAGTCATTAATATATACAAGAAACAGAAAGGGGCCGAGAATTGAGCCTTGAGGCACGCCCATCTGTACCATCGACCCGGAAGAACTCGTACTGTTGATGACAACTTTTTGCGTTCTCTTACTTAAATATGAAATAATTAATTTTAGAGCATCACTTCTTACACCGTAGTGTTGAAGTTTCCTGATTAATGTTTCATGGTGAACACAATCGAAGGCTTTGGATAGGTCACAAAATATACCCAAAGCATCCTGTGAATTCTCCCATGCATTAAATATATATTTAATCAGCTCAACACCGGCATCAGTTGTTGAGCGACCCCTTGTAAAACCAAATTGATTTTTATGAAGTAAATTATTTATATTAAAGAAATTTAACATTTGATCAAGAATAATTTTTTCAAAAATCTTACTAAGTGTTGGTAGTACAGAAATAGGTCTAAAATTGGCGGGGTCTAATGTACTACCAGTTTAAATAAAGGTATTACTTTACTATACTTCATTAAATCAGGAAACACACCAGATTCGATACTAGTATTAAAAATAACAGCTAAATGAGGCGCGATTGTATCTATTATAGACGCAATAACTTTAACAGAAATCCCCCACAGAGCCGCAGTTTTCTTAACATCAATAGTTTTAAAATATTTTACAATATCTTTTGATGATACTTTATGAAATGTAAAATTCTTTGTACACGCATTTACATTTTGTTTAAGTAATGATTCGGCGACCGCAGGAGAAGAATTCAGTGACTTAGTGGTTAATATCGGAATATCAGTAAAATATTTCTCAAAAACCACTGCAACGTCCTGATCTGATTCGGTTAATTTGTTATTAACACTTAACTTGTAGTTTGAATTGCGAGAGTTGATCTTACCAGTTTCGCTATTAATTATACTCCATGTCATTTTAATTTTATTAGAAGCCGTCTTAATTTTGTTGCTCAAATGCAAAGACTTGGCTGTGGAGCACACTCTTTTAAATATTTTTGAATATTTTTTTACATATTCTCTAAATTCGACGCTATGGTTATATGACCTTTCATGGTAAAGATCATATAACCTGCGTCTGCTCTTATGGACTCCTGCTGTCGCCCATTCATTAAATGACTTCCGACTGTTCAAGGAGAATGTTTTAGAAGTAAAAGTATTATTAAATTCATTGCAAATAAGCTTAAATAATGTTCCATACAAAAAATTTGGATCATTTTGGTATGAAAGTGATGGAAGTTTTTTCACTATGTTACTTCTAAATTTCTCCAAGCGACGTGCATTTACTGGAACAAACACAACTTTCTCATCTACTTGCTTTTTGTGAACATATGGTAACGAAACTACTTGTCCACAGTGATTAATTTTTGAATTATACATTTATGCAATGGCTTCACATTTGTAAAAATATTATCTATACATGTTGCACTAGATTGAGCAATACGCGTTGGCTCTATAAATAAATTAAAAAGACCATATGATTTAAATAATGATCTAAATTTAATATTGATTGAGGAAGCTTCTAGGAGATTGATATTAAAGTCTCCACATATTACAACAGATTTATTCTGTTTATTAAGCTTAGCAAAAACTTCCTCCATAATTTTTTCAAAAGTATCGTATATAGAACATGGGGGTCTGTAGACGCTCACAACAATGAGGTGCTCAAACTCAACACATGCCATTTCTACAGTTCGCTCAACAGAGAGGCTCACAATATCTTTACGTTCTTTACATGACAATAATTTACTAGCTAATATTAAGGAGCCACCTCTTAAAACCGTTTCTCTATTGAAAGAACTGACCACCTGGTGATTACTGAAGTTAAACATTAAGTTATAAGCTTTTAACCAATGTTCAGTAATACATAAAATATGAATATTGTTGCTATTTAAGAACAACTCAATTTCTAGCTCTTTGCCTATCATGCCTTGTATATTTTGATGCACCAGGTGTAAACAATTTTCATTATCTTTCTGTGGAGTCATACAATTAAAGATTTGTAAGCCACATTCTAAATTATTTAAGTTATTATAGCTGCTAGAGATTACCTCTATTGTCTCATTTTCTAATTTAAATTACTTGGAACTGATTCCAAATTGCATATTAAGTCATTACACTGCTCAAAAGAAGCAGATGTCTGTGTAGCCAAGTCCTTGGCTGAGTTAATATATAAATAATAAGATAGCACATTTGCTATCTGTCTTAAATTATATTTTGATAGGTAATACCTATCTTTAGTCAAAAATTTCTTAATTAAATTATTTATATCTATTAAATTAATTCTATCATTATAATTGTAACAATTAAATGTCAAGTTTAAATTATTATTACATGAAAAGTTATTTAATAATAAATTTAAATTTAGGTACTACTTTATTCTGTTATCTCTTAAAGGTTTGATGCAAAATCGATTTTTAACATTTATTTTGCTTTTAACACTACTTTAGAAAAAATAAATTTAAGTGGTGTTTGGATAATTTTGCTCAATGACCACTTTAATAGATATGCAGGTTATTTTGTTTTATTTCTACGCGGATGAAGTCGCGGGTAAAGCTATTAGTAGGTATTAAACATTGTAAAACTATGCGATCGTTGCTTTGCGCATTTTATTACTTCATCATCATCATTTATACAACCCTTCACAAGTCCACTGTTCAACATAGGCCTCCTCCAAGGAATGCCACGGTCCTTAGCCACCTGCATACATCGACTTCCCTGCATGTCTTACCAGGCGTCACTCACTAGTGGGGGTGTTGCTTGCTTACGACTAAATGGCTTAGTAATTGCAGTACCGAATCATTTTTCCCGAGTTGGTGTTTTACTTGCTTACGACTTTTATTATTTGCTTACGACTATCTCACTTATTGCAGCAGGTACCGAATCATGTTTCCTGTTTTAATCTCAGCGGGAGCGAACAGTCATATGTTGTAAGAATAAAATGGGGGAATGAAACAGGAGATGACCCTGCTGCACATCTTACTGATAACTCAAAATTTAAAAAAAAAACTGCGGTTGCTATTGCTAACCCGCGTACCTAGCGTGGCAACTATGGCAAATATCCCCTACGAGGCAATGTTCTGCAGTGCACTTGAATAGGCTGTAACGGTAGTAACGGTAACAGCGTGGGTAAGAGATGGAGATAGATTATTATGACGTCATCGGAAAACAAATATGGCGGTCATAAATTTCTCTCACTCCGTCTGTTCTCCCATTTTACTTACTTTGCTGGCGGATTGGCGGGCAGTCACAGAACACTATTTACCCTGGCGGGATCGCAGTTCAAGAGGTAACGCAACTTTAACGTTGCCGTCCGTCACCGGTCTGGAGATTATATTTTAAGCCTGGCGTAACGAGATGATAATAAGACATTTATACGGAAGCTATAGATATATAAGATGTTTTGGCATTTGCAATAGTCATTTCTTATGTTTACGCGAACACTACACTACACGACTGTTGATGTTGATACAGAACTAGTTTTTACGGATTTTATCGCGTACCTATTTTATAATATACGCGATATAATTTAAAATTAAACATTTTGTACAGCCGACTTCAATATAAGCGACTTCAATATAGGTTATTTAAGAATAACTCAATAACCATTGCTCTGACCTTGATCAAATTCATATGGGACCACACGAGAACTATCAGCTTTCATATAAAAAAGAATCATCGAAATCGGTTCGCCCAGTACAAAGTTATGAGGTAACACACATAAAAAAATATACACTCGAATTGAGTACCGTCTCCTTTTTGGAAGTCGGCAGAAAAACCGTTAAACCTGGTTTAATTTAAAATTTTTGATAAGTTGTGACGATGATGATGTTGAAGTAAGTTTTCTGTTTTGTTCCGTAAATGTCGGAAGTGGCTATTACAGCATAATATGCCAGAAAGATCTCATAGCTTTTGCTAGATTGCGGTATAACAGTGCCAACATCTAATTTACGCCAGACGTAAAATATCCTGACCAGCGGCGGGAAACAGTTTCGTACTACGATTGCTATTTCGCCCGCCACGTTGGAATACCAGATCGGAAGACCAAAATATCTGGACAAAATTTGAAAATGTCGGGCTTTTGGATTTGTTGTCGGGATAAATAAATATTAAATATAAAAATGTAAAACAAAAAGTTTATTTTTTTAAATTAATAGGCTACAAAAAGACAAGAGACGAGAACTTAGACATTGTTGACACATAACTAATTTAAGTACACTAATTTTTTTAAGTTGTTATATGTATTTGGCATTGGATTTTACTGAGTCCGCCAATTTGAAACCTCAGAAAAGATTTAAAATTCAAATAATTTACTTCAAAGTTCAGTATAATTATTAACTCGGCTTTTATTAAATCAAAGGCAGCTGTGATGTAAAGAGAAGCTTTTTGTCTGGAGATTTTGAGTTGTTTTGGTAGTCTGGAGATCATTCATCAGTCTCTCATGAAAATTTCAATGTGATTAGTTCAAATCTAAATCTCTCTCCCTAAATTGGGAGAGGCCCATGCCCAGCTGTGGACTTCTAGAGGTTAAATAATTTAAAATTAAAAGTTTTGTACAGCCGACTTCAATATAAGTTATTAAGAATAACTCAAAAACTATTAGTCTGACATTGATCAAATATGAAACCACATGAGAAGTACCAGCTTTCAAATAAAAATAGAATCATCGGAATCGGTTCACACAGTAAAAAGTTAAGAGGTAACACACATAAAAAAAACATACAGTCGAATTGAGTACCGTCTCCTTTTTGGAAGTCGGCAGAAAATAAGTTCAACAAAGTAATATTACAACAAAGTATACGTAGCATTAAGTTATACTCAATGATACGTAGCAACAAAATAATATAACGAGCAATTACGAGTAGATAAGAATGATTAAATATTGTCACAGCGAATGTTCGGTCATGAATACATAATTGATATTTTGTATACAAATGCTATTAAGTACTTTTTATTACATTCAGATTGGCTGTTAGCAGATAATCCATATAAATTACTGAAAACAATAGAAGTCTTAATACCTTTAAATCTCTAATCTTCAAACCTTAACAAAATAATGTTAATTTAATTACAAATTATATGTGACCTTATTTAACCATAATTAATATTTATCTGTTAATCAATCATTAGTAAACAATTATTAGATTAAATACACGCAGGATTAGATTTTGTTATCAGTAGAAGTTTGCGCCTCTCACGGTGTGGCCGCCATTTTACAAATTCAGTTTTGTCAGCTGACGAGACCGGTTTCATACAAGCGCAGCCTAACTATCTACACTGCACAAATTCCAAGTAACAGGTATGTGTACATTTTATACAAGGCAAAGCTATAGTGAACATTCTTCGCTCGTTTCGGTTTCGGGTCGTGAGATTTTATTTTCGTCGTAATAGTGAGCGAAATGGCGGGAAAGGTTTCGCGCTATTGTTTATTTACGTTCACAAATATCTTGTACTTCCCTTACTTTATTTACGTTCACAAATACCTTGTACTTTTATAACTCATAACCGGTGTTAGTAACACATTCACTTTGTTGCTCTGTAACCTACTTTACTATTTTTCAGCGTGTTTTATTTTGAGTTTGAATAAAAAGGAACTACGATTTATTGTATGGCGATTAAACATTATATCTTTTCTATAAAAAAAAGTTTTATTATCTATCGTAAATACACAGTTATGTGAACTTTATACTCTTCACTCATTCATATATAACGTAAAATAGAAATATTTATTTTCGTTTCAGAATTTAAAGTCTTTTAATAAATTATTTAGCTTTATGTACGCATTACTACAAAGAAAAATAATGAGCTTATTTAAAAATCTCAAACACTGGTTATTACGGGAACTAGACACGTCTAAAGGTAAATAGTTTAATGTTATACGGTTTTTAACGTAAACTGACGTTATGTTAATTTCAACCTACAAAAGTAATGTTACATACTCGTTAACGAACCGATTATTTTATTAATCATATTTTATTTATTCATTTATTTAAATTATATTATTATTTGTCTCTCAGTTTTTTAAATGGGAGCTATTTTAGTTAACTGTCTTTAATACTTAAATAAAAAACCGGCCAAGTGCGTGTCGGACTACGGACATTGTGTGGCTCCGTAGTTGCCCGTCAAAATATTAGAAGGGCTTAGTGGTAGTGCATAAGTTGTTTTCTTCAAAGATTGTTTATTTTCTTTTACAACTTACATTAATATTACAAAGTTATATCTATTTTTCGGTCATTTTTTATTGAATTATAATGAAATTATAGTTAATTCAAGTGCATTTTTTTAAGTTAGCCGACTATTACTCGTTAAGTCTACATAGCTGTGATAATTTTCTTTTTAACTTCATTATATTATATACTACTATCGTGTATACTTTTCAAATGTCTAAAAACAGCGGTTTGGTTGGTAGGGAGGCGGGATTCATTACCTACTCTAATAAGAATACCATTTTAAAGCCAAATATTTTGCAAACGGACCCCTGAATAGAAAAAATGTTGTTCCATGCCCCTAATATTTTTGAAAGACCTATTCTATTCCTATCCTACAAGATGGAATAGACGGGTTAAAAAAAATCCCCTTAACTTTTAGGTACCCAAAAGAAAAATGTTTTTCAAGATTTTATTTGACAACTTTGTGGGCATAATTAATATCTATAACTTTGTCAAATTACAACTTTGTAGCATCTAGAGTCCCTGAGTGAAACCGCCTTGTTGTTTAACTACGGAACCCTTAAAGGATAGGATAAAACCTAATATAAGTTCGAAGACTTACAAAATTACTAAAATCAAAATGTAAAATTAAATAACAGATCTCACTAAGTATACTTACGGTATAGTGGTAGCGTGAGAACATCCAGTACACTACATCATCTAGTGAGTGTCGAAAGAGACGAAAGAAGAAAACTGGAACAGGAGATAGGGAGCAGCATCTTTTTTTTATTCTACAATATTTTAAGGGACATTTACCGCTTAGCGTATGTCAGTCCCATCATACCCTAACATACATCACTTACTCACATAACGTTATTTAATACTTATTATACTACGTGGGCCATGGATTCGAACAGAACTTTCGCATCGTCGCCATTTGGTTGGGATAGAATATTATGAAATGTGCCTACCTTAGTTCTGTTCAAAAATCGAACACATTCCATCAATATATGGTATAGGTCTTCTATAACTCCACAGTCCTCACAATTAGGCGAAGTTGTTTTTCTCATCAGGAATACAAATTTCTTACATGGAACGTGTCCAGATCTGAGTCTATGAGCAGCTAATGAGCAGCATCTTCCTCATAGCAACTCAAAATAATAAAAACTTTTTGCCAATTCGCTGCCAAGCATGGCTTCTATAGCTAATGTCCTCATGTGAAGCAATCAGTGGACTTAAACGGGCCAATAAAGAAGAAAGAAAGAATGGAGCTGGGATGTATGTATCCATTTTGGGATGTATGGACTTTTCGACATTTGTGAAAATTACCGGGCCCTTGCCATTATTGCTGTTTGAAGATATAAAGGAAACGTAAAGGGGAGGTAATAATTTTCTCGTCCAAATCCAATCTTACCTCAGGGTCAGAGCCCTTGCGATCGATTGGTGCCGGTATATTCTTGTGATAATGGCGAACTGTCGCCCCGTAGCCTGGAGAAGGGGAGCATCATCAATAGAGCGAGAATATCGTCTCTAAAACTTCACAATGTCAAAATTTGAGTCTAGGTCATAACTTGTTCCAGAAATTTTATTAATCACGCCTCTTTCCCGTAGGGGTAGGCAGAGACCACTTCTTTCCACTTGCTACGATCCTCACATACTTGTTTCGCTTCGTCCACTTTCATTATTCCCTTCATACATGCTCTTCGGTTTAGGGTACTCTTGACAGGCCTTTTTTTAAATCGAGATTATCACTGAATACTGGCAAAGGTCACCAGCGTAGTGAGTTTTATAGGCTTTATCGAATTATTTTATTATAGAAATAAACAGAGTATTATATCTTTTTATGATAGCGATCAAACGAGCATGCGGCTCACCTGATGGTAAGTGACTACCGCCGCCCGTGAACAACTGCAACACCAGTGTAATTGCAGAAGCATTGCAGGCCTTTTAAAAAAGGCTTAGGCTTTTTAGGCTAGGCTTTTTTCTCGAAGATACTTAAATCGTATCGGTCCGGAAAAATCTCTGGTGGTAGTCGATTCCATAAGTTATGCGAGGAAGAAAACTTCTTCTAAATTGCACAGTGGTGGACTGCCAATCATCCAGATGGTATGAATAACATCGCGCGTTTTGTCGCGATGTGCGATGGTGAAATTGGGCGGCTGGAATTAGTACGTATAATTCCTCTGAGCACTCCCCGTGGTAGATGCGATAAAATACGCTAAGAGATACAACATTTCTTCGCAGATATACATAGATATATTAATTAAATACAGATTGTACATAATATTCATTGGAAGTCATTACAAATTTAATTTATAAGTAGGTCGAAAGAAAATCCCTGTTTTTTAATAGATTGAGGGTGACAAACGGGTAAACTTGAAGGTACCAGCTGAGGTCTATACACCATATGTCTATTTACGATTACGAATCAAAATGTAGATGTTTTGTCACTTACAACTGGTATTCTGTGAGAGCGCGGTCTTTCCACTGTAGAGCCGACCTATTTGCGGTGCAGCGTGGCTCTACCATGTTACAGTCTCACTCTACCCCGGGAAACACCAAAATAAATACCCAGCGGTTTACAATTATATATAAAAACAGTTTACAATTATATATTTTATACGTGGTAGAGCCATGCTGCAGTAATATTAGTAGTATAGTTGTAGCACGAATGGGTCGGCTCGACTGGGGAAGGACCACGCTCTCACAGAATACCAGCGTAATATAGCAGCTTAATGCTGCTGTGTTTCGTATGGTGAGTGTAGAGAACCGCAGACCTTATTTAGTGGAAAAGAGGCATTCCACCTTAGTCCTCACGGGTAAAAAAAAAGCATCTGCATTTTGATTCGCAAACGAGGATAGATGTAGATGTCTGTGGGCCGCAGCAACCACTTATCATCAGGTGGACTGTGTGCTCGCTTGTCACCCTATCCTATAAAAAGAATTATGTATATCTTCTTGTACAATTATTACATTAGTCATCATCATTCATCATTACAGCCCTTCACAAGTCCACTGCTGAACATAGGCCTCCCCCAAGGAATGCCACAAAGCACGGTCCTGAGCCACCTGCATCCATCGACTTGCTGCATGTCTTACCAGGTCGTCACTCCATCTAGTGGGGGGACGCCCTACACTTCGCCTGTATTATATTAGTAAACAAATTAAATTAGAATTAGCTTGATAGCGATCACCTCATTCCCAGGGGTTATTGTCATCTATGTATTCCGTGCTATAACAACTCTTTTTATACAATATTTGTTAAATTTTTTTTTTGAACTTGGCTATAGAGAATTTTTGTATATTTTCTGGATTTTAAAAAAAAATCGTGTTTAGTGCACGTGACGTATGAAAAAACACGTTCAGCGTTCACTATGTAATTATTGTCTCGTTAAATAATAATGAATTAAAACAAATATACGTATCTGAGAGATGACTACATATTTGTGCCATTTGCTGTAGAGACTATCGGTCCGTGGGGTCCACGTGCGATGAAGTTCCTACAGGAACTCCATCCACGGCTGGTCGTTGCTGCTGCTGATAAGAGGGCTGGTTATTTTCTCGCTCAAAGGCTAAGTATAGCCATTCAGCGGGGAAACGCAGCCAGCGTTCTTGGCACGATACCGCGGGAAGTAGGACTGTTTGATTATTAAATTACTAGTTTTAGTTTTTTTTTTATTATAGTTTTAATATTGTATATAATAAAATATTGTATATTATGTTATGTAAATAAAAGTAATAATTATAAAAAAACACTCAAAAATATCTCCTTATTATTCCACTTAAAGACAAGACACAAGACCTTACTCAACCAAAAGCTTTAAATAATTTTAGTTACTTTCAATAAATTACTCAATCTCTCTTAATAATAATCTATAAAAGAAAATCCCAATTATTTATTATGTTCTGAATAAGCCTATAAAGACTTCAAATATTATAAAGAAGTGTGTTTTAGGCTTAGAAAACATTAATTTTTAAATTAAACACAGCTACGACTTCCGCATTTCCTTCCCCGATGTTCCGAGAGCATTAAATAAAGCTACTTCACACACGCTACTTTATTCAGTATCTGCGATCTGCGAAATCCACCAGGTGTTAAGGAAGCAATCGGAACCATAAATTAGCACAGCGTTTTTGACAGGTATGTGGTATGCCCGAAATGCGAAACTTTTTCTGGCCCGCCCGAATAGACATACCAAAAATGTTTTTCTTACATAGTAATTTATTCTAAATTCCGATGATGCCACATTCTAGTAGCAATTTATAGAAATATTGAAGTTTTATATACCTACGTTCTTTGCTTATACACGCTAATGGTAATAGTGTTAAAAATCTCTATTCATTTGGTAAGTAAATGAAAAATATTAACTTTGCATAAATAACAGATTGAAATAATGTTAAAATTTACTTAGTACTGACCGTTAAGAGTGACTGTTACTGTTACAGACTGTTAAGAGAACCAAAGTCCTTCTTCACTGGTAACAAGGAATTCCAATTAATTCGTAAAAATAACAACGCATTGCTATAATCTAAATTATTCTTAACCAAGGATAGATTTAGATGTCTATGTTACATAGCATCCACTTACTATCAGTTGGACCGTATGTTGTGTCATTCTTAATTGTAAAAAATAATGATAGAAGTTTACTTTCTCTGTAGTTAAAAAAGGTACCACGGCTGACGTTGGTCAATGTGCGGTCTATTCTCTTGTAAACACATTATCAAAAGTTAGCACGTGATTGTTATAACACAGATCAATGAAACAGTTTATCTGTAGTCTGTACGTCCCAGTCTCGGCTTGACGTCCGTTTACAAACGGAATTCTACCTGCCCCTTTCATTCAAGGACAAAAATCGTTATAAATGTAGAGCAAGGTGAACAAAATACTTTAGTTTAAGTCAAGTTGGTTTTATTTTCTGTATGATGTTGTAAGTGTACATTACAGCATCAAACAATGGTTAAAAGTTAGACGCTGTCTATATGTGATTTGAGAATAATTATTATATACTATTTCTTATAATAAGACTAAAGAAAAAGAAGGGATAATATTTCATCATCGTCATCATTACATCTCTTCACAAGTCCACTGCTGAACAAAGGCTTCTCCCAAGCAATGTTTTATACGTGATAGAGCCATGATGCAGCTATATTATTGTTGTAGCACGAATGGGTCGGCTCGACCGGGGAAGGACCACGCTCTCACAGAATACCAGCGTAGAATAGCAGCTTAACGCTGCTGTGTTTCGTATAGTGAGTGTAGAGAACCGGATACCCTTTTTACTGGAAACGAGGCATTCCATCTTAGTCCTCACGGGTGACAACGCATCTGCATTTTGATTCGTAATCGAGGATCGATGTGGATGTCTATGGGCCACAGCAACCACTTACCATCAGGTAGACTGTGTGCTCGTTTGTCACCCTTATCCTATGAAAAAAAATGTCACAAACCACGATCCTGAGCCACCTGTATCCATCTACTTACTGCGTATCTTACCAGGTCACTTCATCTAGTGGGGGGTCGCCCTACACTTTATACAAATATATTATGTAACAAGCTGTAACATTTCACCCCTTCAATATTCCAAAATCCTTACTTAACGGTCGTCTACGTCGAGAAAGGAGTATTGTATATGGTACATTTCAAGTCAATCGAGCGTATAGTTTTGGATATCTCGTGACGAGTGAGTGAATCAGGGGTATTTCATAAGACTAAAGTACGCGTGTAAACACCCTCTTACATATTTCTGTCACTAGGCAGCAGTCCGTGCCGTGTGCCGGTGTGAAGAGTATAGAGAGCCATTATAATATCAGATATCAGATTGAGGGCTCCGTGGCGCAGTAGCTTAGCAATGAGTAGTTGCGCTGGGGGCCGCGGGTTCGAATCCCGCACGGAACAAGTATTTGTATGGCCTACAAACAATTGTTCCGAGTCTGGATGTTTGTCATCGTGCAGTTTATGTTTGTAAAATGCCTCCACGATACAGGAGAAAATGCTAGTGTAGTGTAATAACGTTTTTAAAAGAAAAGAAGGAAAGATTCTGAGCCGTTGCATGTTAGTAATCAGGGGTGACAACACATCTATAGCCTGGTTTATTTGAAGTTGGTTGAAGGTGTTCATGGCCTTTAGTAACCCATGAACTCGCACGTTGTGGGTGTTCATGGGCTACTGTAGCCCATGAAAGCCTTCAATCTGTGAGTTCGTTTGTCACTTAAATTCTATATAAAAATTAAGAGTGGCAAACGAGCATACAGTCCGCCTTATAGGAAGCGTAAGCTCTGGCCCATAGACATCTACATTTATCCTTAAATTCAGATTAAAATGCAGATGTATTGTGAACCCTGAGGACTAAAATAAAATGTGTTGTTATCTTTAAAAGAATCTCTTGTTCTCACCACTCACCATACGAAAAACAGCTGTATTATGCTGATATTTGACGCTGGTATTATGTGCGAGCGAGGTCTATCACCGGTTGAGCTGACTCATTCGTGCTTCAGCCATAATAGGTTAACGCAACCTGATTCTACCGTTAAACTTATTAATTTATTTTATTTTTTACTTTATGGCGTGCAACCTTACAGTAAAAAATGCATAGAATAAGTAAGAAATAGATGTGAACATTGGACGTGAAAATTTCGGACATGCTTCAATTTGCGAGAGTATAGAATCCACAAAATATGTTATTCTGCAGATATGTAGGTTTCCCGATAAGATGCATTCTTTCACCACCGAGCACGTAGTAAATCGACATATAAAATTACATTCATCAACAATTTCATTACTTCATTAGTGCCGGCGTGCATCGGACCCGGGTTGCTCATGTACTGTAAATTTTATGGCGATCGCTAAGCTCTTTAGCTGTCCTGGCGCTTTTACGTTAAGGGCAAGTTTATTAATATCTTACTAAACTTCATAAGATGGAGATATGGCATCTAGAAGTTCGTGTATTGAGATATTTCTGATAATAAGTATAGTCGACACTTACGAAGTGAACAGTATTACGGCGCCATTTTGCGAAATCAAAAATGAATAACATACATAACATAAACACTCACGCCTGTCACCCAGAGGGGTAGGCAGAGACTATGGACTTCCATTTGGCACGTGACATACCTCTCTCGCTTCCTCCACATCTATATACCTGCACATAAACGCCGATCGGTTAAAGGTACTCTTGATTTGGCCCATTTTCAATATATCGCCAATTTGGTCGATAAACTTTCGCCTAGGGCGTCCCTTCCCGACTCTGCCGTTCACCTCTGCAACATAAATTTGCTTTGTCACTCTTTCCTCATTCATTCTTCCTACATGACCAAACCATCGAAGCATTCCTTTTTTAATCCTGGTCACAACACCATCTTGCAAACCACACTCTTCTCTTATCACACAATTTCTCACTCTGTCATTCAGATTCAGTCCTAACAACTAAAAAATGAATACTTATCCAATAATATTATTAATAATATTAAATATCAGCATTTTATAATAAAAAAGTCAAAATTAAATACAATAAACTCTGTAAAATTAAGTTTTATGCGTAGTATTCGCGTAAATATATAAGAAATCACAAGATGTATTTTCAAGTTTCAAACGACAAACACATTCAAATTGCAAAATGCAACTACAAAAACAAAACAAAACCGCTTAATATCTAAAACTAAAGTTGCGTGTCTTTATAAGATAAAGCCTGAAGTGAATAAATAAATCACGGAATACATTTGTAAAAACGGAGACATGCAAGAATTTGCACGCTAATAGATAACTACGAGTATATAATCAATTCATAAGAGTTGGGCTTCGACAGTTTGCGTGTATCTGAGATATTTTTGATAATTATTAAAATAGTTTTTCTATATAAACAACAATATATCAATTACTCGATACTCGGCAATATATAGTAATATTGCATAAGGTTCTATCATTATAGAGCCACGCTGTAGCTAATTTAGGGTTGTAGCACGATGTGGTAGAAACCCCGGTGAAACGAATAATATAATACACACTCTCATAGAATACAAGCGTAAAATATCAGCTTAATGTGTTTCGTATGTTGAGTGTAGAGAGCCGGAGACCCTTTTTACTGGAAACTAGGCATTCTATCTTAGTCCTCAGTGAGGATAACGCATTTGCATTTTTATGCTTAATCGGGGATAAATGTAGATGTCTATGGTCCAGAGCATCCACTTACCATCAGCTGGACTGTGTTCTCGTTTGTCACCCTTACTCTATAAAAACATTTTTTTGCGAATAGTGGACACCCTTACTAAAAAAACATAATATTACAAAAAGTAACAAACTTATAGGCATGCGCCAGAAATTTAAAACAAGACTGACATGATACAAAAAACCGGCCAAGTGCGAGTCGGACTTGCGCACCGAGGTTTCCGAACAAATCCGTAGGTATATAAGTTTAAAAACTTTAAAAATATTTTTATTATATGATGTAACTAAAAATTTATGCTTTTCGTAATTTTTCCTTTATCTGTGCTATAAAACGTTGCTTCGTACCAAATTTCAAGATTCTGAGTTCACGGGAAGTACCCTGTAGATTTTGATTCCCTTGCGAATGTCGAAAATTTGCGGCATAAACGGCTGTATCTTTTGATTGCGTTGGCTTAAAAGTTTGATTTTTTCACAGCTCCAAGGAACAGTAGATTTGAATATTTGATATAAATTTTAGCTTGATACCTCCACGCGTTCCTGAGAAAAAGGGTCTTGACAAACAGATAGACAGACAACAACAAAATGATCCTATATGGGTTCCGTTTTTTCCTTTTGAGGTACGGAACCCTAAAAGGACAAAAAGGAAGTGAATCTTCTGCAATATAGGATATAGTGATCAAGATCAAAAATTGTTTTCAATAATTGTTTTTAGTTTTTGTTTAACGAAGCGCACCTTCCTAGTAAGTGAATGCTGTGGCCGAAAACATCTACATGTATCATCTGTTAAGAATAAAATTGCATTTTTTTTACCCCTGAGGATAAAAACCCAGATGCGATGCCCCGATACCACTTAAAAGGGTCGCTGGTTATCTAAACTCATCATACGAAAACAACGCTGCTAGGTGGTAGGTAACCTTACTACCACCCTACCTCCTTTTTTTTGGAAATGCCTACGCATACCGGCTCGCGGGAGCAAGGACGGGTTATGTCAGACTCGCACCGACTAAAACCCTATGGTGTTACACCTTCGCCGAACCCTTTCGGACACATCCGTGGTCGCACCAGCGCTGGCCGCTCCACCTCTGGAGAGAACTATTCCTTTCCTTCCTCATCTCCTTCTCAGATAAGGTGCACCAGAACAGTTAGCACGCCCTCCTCCGCGGTCTCCTACTTCACATGCGCAACAGACGCCCCCGTGTACGATACGCGAAAGCCATGGGGCCAGGAAAAACGAACACTCAGAAGCTCTAGTCTTCCTGACCCCAGCGGCGGATCTGGTCTATGACTCCGCCGCCAACCAAGATTCGGCTGCGGAGGGTAGGGGGAGAGGCGCCTCGCAATACCGACACTCCTCTCCCCCGTTCCCCCACCACCACCGTATCAATTAACGGTGCGGCCCCGTCAGAGTCGCGGAGGATAGGGCGAGTGACGCATCGCCATACCAACACCTCCCGTTCCTCCGCGACTCCACCTCGGCTCCAGCGGTAGAGGGAGAGGGCAATCCTCTCGCTGCAGCCCATCAACACATATCCGTAGTGGGCTCGCCAAGCCTACACGGAGTGGCAACCTCGTGCCGGCCCTACACTTCGGGCCAGCCATGTAGGTTCCTCTTATTTCACCCGCGGGTGACATATTTTACTTTAAGGCTTATAAAATTGTGTTTAGCATTAAAAAAAGAAAGTAAAAGTACTTAGAGCGGCTTTAGAAAAAAATAAAACTAGGTTGACAGCTTTTTCAAACATGGCTTCACATAACGTAATTTCCATACGCTAATCCATGGAAACTACACTTTTCACCTCTGTATGTTGTAATCGCATTATAGGCGTTATTACGAGCGACAAGGGATTATTTTTCCGCCTCACCGGTGAACGTCGTTCTGACACGAATAAATCTTTTAAAGTAACTTCTATGGCTTTTGTGCCTTTGCGGATATCCAGCTGTTTTATTTCCTAACCCTTTTTGTATAAAACCCATCGGTAAAACAGTTGCACAGTGGTGGAGTAACAAAATTAAAATTTGCCATGCGTGGTCACAGCCTGTAGGTAGGTACTTTAATTTTTTTTAATTATTTGTTTAATAAACCAAGAAGACAAAATAAAGACTGGTACAATATTGCAGAAAATCACTAAAGGTGTAATAGTAAAGGAGGTATTTGCCCTTCAGTAGAATGTATCATTAGGCTAATTTAAAAAAAAAAAACAAGAAAAATGAAGGCAATAATATTTTTTTTAACCTATAGAACTCTAGAACACAAGAAACCCTTTGACGGCCTTAAAAATGTCTTAAAATTTAATTCTCTTTTAAAGACATAAATTTTTAACGATTTATTTGCTTCATTGTCATTAAAGTGGCAACGTAAAAGAATCTATCACTCTACTAACGAATAACTCTAATAATAAATCTATGGCCGGAAAGAGCTTTATGGCCTCTATGGATTATTGGTGGTGCCGTATGTCAATCGGTATTTGACAAATCTATTGCGATATAACTTGTCGAAATCCGACGGCCAGTTCCGCCATATTTATTTATGGTGACCTCATTTTGTGTATGTTAGGTAGTAATTACTTGGTGTAGTTATACTCAATCAATTTGCCTGTATGTGTCGGGATGTCCGCTCTGTGATCCGCACTTAGCAGGTTTCACAACCCGTTCTATAATCTTGGACGTTCAATGTCCCGTCTTCACTTAACAAGAGATAACAAATTATAAAAGTCACGCTTAATGCAATAAACAACAAAGAATTATTTTATGAACAAAAAATGTGTACATATGTTGTGTAGGCAGAGACTACAGACTTCCATTTGGCACGATCGTAACATACTTTTTTCTTTTCTTTTTTTAAAGGATATTTGCCTACCTATCTTGCTAAATTCGCATCCAATATTGCACATTGGTTAATTTGGGCCAATTTGATCTATAAACTTCCGTCTAGCGCGTCAAGTGCTGACTCTCCCACTCATTTCTACATCACTCATTCCTCATTCAAGCTTTTTACATGTCCAATCCACCGTCATCATTCCTTTCTTAATCATGTTCAGAATATCTTTTTGCAAACTATATAGAGGTATTTTCCGAACCAGCAAGCTTACTCTTGAATATAATACCAATTTTGATCCAATGTCAATTTCAATCCAATGTTTGAATATTATCATACTCTCGAAAACAATTTTGTTAACATTGGATTGAAATCTTCTATTGGCCAAAAATTTTGTTGTAGCACATGAAGTTAGCTGCGATACTCTTAGCAATAGGAACGTTTTATTTATCGTTAAACCGGTGAAGTCATAATAAACCCTTTGTAACTTTCATAAATGTGTAGTTAAGTAGGAAAAACATTTAATAAATGGTATAATTCGTCAAACATAACATCTTTTCACTTATTTCTCATAAAAATACGCTATATTTGTGAGCCTTAAAAATCATATGGCTGTATAGAGCGTGCCTTTGCCTCGTTTCTTTTTCAGAAAAACATTGTTATCACGATGTAATGTAAACAAAGATCAACTTTTAATTTTATTTAAAGCTTAATGTTGAAGTGCTTTTAAGTATGTGTGAATTACTAAAATACCTTTCAATTTGGGTATAACTATTAACAGTTTGAAATAGTTTATTGCCGTAAAAACACGGCTTGCCGTCCAACTTTCAAGCACAGTAAAGAATCTTATGAAACAGAGTAAATGGGCACCTATCTCTCATTAGGAGGAACAAAATAAATAATAACGGTCAAGGCTGGGCTAAAGTAAGTATAGTAATGTTTTTTAAAGTATAGTATGAGTAGATAATGTTTTTTTTTAATCGGGCAGAGAAAAAAACTTGTGTTAAATAAATGTGGGTTCAGCATAGCAATTCACAGCAGTATACGCCTGCTGAAAACCCACCCGTTTTGTCAACATTAGACAAGGGATTGATAGCAGTCACAGGTGGTCAAGTGTGGCCTTTGGAGACTCAACTTTCAATCGACCTTCCTCACCACTTAGTTGTTATAAATAACTATGTTATAATTCATTAACTTCTCCATATTTTTGTTTGACATATAATAAGAATAACTTTACTTTTCCTCAGCTTTAAAGACAAACTATTTTAATATTGTTTTATTTATTTTAGGAACATCAAATATAAAGAAAATTCCTAAGGAACTTGCAATGTGTATGCCTTGCACTCAAGTGGTACAAAAAGGTAACCCACCGTTTTTTAATAGCAACAATTCACATAAGTTAATGTCATATTTCTTAGTGTGTAGAATATAGATGTTTCAATAAATCTTAAACATTATTTTATATGGCTTGTGATGATTTAAAACTTTCAAATCAAATATTCCATCTTAATTTGGTCATTATTTTATAATACATTACTTTACAGTGATGGCATGCATTAAAATATCTGAAGCCTCTGTTTTAAAATATTTGTTATTTTAATTTCAGGATCACAACTTAATTCCATACCACATTTCCCAAGCAACAACACTGTACCAACAAGAAATAATCAAGATATGGAACATTTGAAAAGAAAGTAAGAAGCAAATGCATTGTACCTAATAGCCAGGACAATTGAGGGTTATCAACAGTAATTAATATTGCCGTTTTAATTTTTCCAAACTAATCAACAACAATAGCATTACTGTAATTTAAAATAAATAAGACTCATCAAATTTTATCAATGTTTCCATGTTATTTTAAGTTAGTTTTCTATTAATTTCTGTTGTAAAAGACACTAATTTTTGGTTTATTTTAAATATAGTTTTCACTGTAACATAAAAAATTATTTATTAATTTAAGAACAGGTACACACTAATGATTATAGGTTAATTAAAATATTTCTTTATTAAATAAATGGTTAAACTTTGTATCACAGTTTTATTAATAAATCCTTCTTAAAATTACGTTACCTATCATTTTATTTTTAATACTTATAAAATCATACATTTAATGTAACTTAATATTATATTCTTATTTCCTACATGTGAAACCCTCTACCCAGCAGTGGGACATATGAAGGCTGTAAATTAATTATTTTTTAAGCTAACATTGATTAACATTCGTAATATGTGTTCTGAGAAAATTCTTCTCCTCGGAGGTTACATATTTAGGTTTTTATTCATGCCTTAATATATAAGTCCTTAACAATACAATAATTAGCCCTAAACTCATCATCGCTGATAAAAAAAAAACTAAGTCTTTAAAACGCGTTATTTGAAGCTCATTTCGTCTTTATATTAATTGTAATTCACGATTACGGCGTAGATAATTAAACACAAAAGCTAAACGTGGCATTATTTTATCACAATGAATAAGATAATTGCATAAAACAAACGATTAATATGAACACAATTCCCAAAACGTTGCTGTTTTGCTATTGCCTAAATTTCAATTCCAACGCAATACAAACACAATATGCAGCTGCCAATTGACTGTCAAAACTGCGTCAAGAGTGCCGATTTTGCTTACAATTGGATTGGACAATTTCAATTAGTTCACACAATCACCACACAATATTAAACTAATTTAGCGCTAGAGTCGCTATCAAGAGTACGAAACGTTATAATTTCAATTCCGATCGATCGGAATTGTTTTCAAGAGTAAGCTTGCAGTGCAGTGGTTAAATTAAACATAAGTATGACTTCTTACATTTACGCGAACACTACACATTGAATAAAACTGTTTTTTACGGATTTTATCGCGTTTAAAGTGTAGGATTTTTCCATCACGACCCCGTCTGACGTAGTGTAGACGGCCTTAGCGGCTATAAGGAAGCGAGATGGAATTATATTCATCTCCCTCAAACTTTTTCTTATCTTGCCATGAAATAAATATTATTTTATTTTAAATGACGCTTCATTTTAATAGACGCTAGTAATTCATTTATTTGTATTTGTTAATCAATAATATAATGCGTTTATCAATAACAATATACTACGAAAGGAACTTCGTTCCAACCGAGTGTTTCACGACACTCATGCATGTTTTTTTTATTTCTATTTCTATATCATTTTTATTTAGATTATTGACATCATGCCGTGGTTGCGGTAAGTGGAGATACAGAATACCAGCGTAAAATAGCAGCTTAATGCTGCTGTGTTTCGTATGGTGAGTGTAGAGAACCGGAGACCCTTTTTACTGGAAAAGAAGCATTCCATCTTAGTCCTCACAGCTGAAAACGCATCTGCATTTTGATTAGCAAACGATAGATGTAGATGTCTACGGGCCACAGCAACCACTTACCATCATGGACTGTGTGCTCGCTTGTCACCCTACCACACCTTGAAACAGCAAATGGGCTGCAGCATCTTCCTACAACAGTTCGAAATAATTAAAAAAAAAACTGCGGTTGTTAATCGGATAGCAAAGTGCGGTAAATGAGGCAAATATTCCCCAAAATGAGGCAATCTATGGGGGATGCCTATGTTCAACGGTGGACGTTTGATAGGCTGTAAAGACGTTGACAATGATGATAATGATGATAATAACACTATAGATAGTTGAGGCGTGGAAGCTCAGGGTTCGCTGTAAATTTCATAGTAGGATCCGATGTGCTCAGGCATCAGGGAAATTGTTAATTGCAATTTTAAGTGCTGATTTACCACGTGCTCTGCGGTTGAAATGAAAGAAAACATCGTTAGGAATCATTTGACTGAAAAATAAAATATTCCGAATACATAAAGTCCGCCAAGCTAACACAGTGCGTGTACAAACAAGAATTTATTTTATCTTATCGCTGGCACTACAAATATTAGCTTACAACTGAGTATAAGACTCCTTCCTTCAACACAGTTTAATCATTTCGTATTTAGTTTAAATACTGTATCATCACATCATATTAGTTTACATTAAAAATTATGATTTAAATTTAATACGAATTAAAGCTCTCTTGTAGTACGACGTTTAGGTATGAAAACGTTTAATCGCTGCTCGCAATTATCGAGTTAATTAGTACTAAAGTGGGGAGAATTTTAGGAAAAACGGTGTATGTCCAACTTTAAAGATTGATTCGGCGGGCACAGCTGTGAGCGCTTGAACCCTTCGTTTTTTTACATGATAAAAATAAAAATGACTTTATATAACTTAAATTTAAATATTAAAAAATTAAAAATTTTGTACAACCGACTTCAATATAAATTATTAAGAATAACTCAAAAACTATTGGCCAGACCTTGATCAAATTTATATGTGACCACAACTGAAGCACTAGCTTTCAAATAAAAAAAGAATCATCGAAATCGGTTCTCCCAGTAAAAAGTTATGAGGTAACACACATAAAAAAATACAGTCGAATTGAGTACGTCTCCTTTTTGAAGTCGATAGAAAATTAAAAATCCGCGAAACAAAAGAGCTGATGATCTTCAAACGGCTGAACAGATTTTTTTTAAATTATGTTTGTAATTACAAAAATACCACATATACGATATATCTCGATTAAAACCTTTCAAACGATAATAAAACTGAATACTACTACTAAAAATGATATGCCCTTTCATTTGATATAAATTAACATGATTTCATTACGACACTTTTCAAGGCACATGTCTATAGTCCTACCAACTTATCTGTGAACTGACAGCTGCGGCAAAATTGTGAACTACAGCCGCCATTTAATCAAATGTCACTCGATACGTCATTGTTTTGACAGTTTATAGAAAAATAAAGAATGCCGAAAACCATTAAAAGTGATGCCCGAAACATTATTTTAAAAGTATTAAACTTTTGTGAGCAAGAAGCTCGAGGGCAAGCACCGATAATGCCTTTCAATCAGATCTATAAAAGAGTATCAGCTGCTACAGGTTAGTATTGCTATGTTTTATTCCTTCCTTTCGTATTTCCGATAAATGGATTGGTTAATGCAATTCATTTCTATTTCAGATATTAGTCAAGGATTCATTTCCAAAATAGTTAAAGAACCGGAAACCGCATAAACCATAGGAACAACGCATAAAGGCATATTATTTAATTAAAGTTTAAATTGTTCAATTATTATATTTTTGTTTCTTCTGGTTCTTGGACATTTATCTGATAAATCTGTGTTATAGTCTTTTTATTCCGTGACTAATTTATGACTCTAGTATGTGGACTCTGTGTAGGAATATAAGACCCTTAGATGGGAATATTCCCGAACTGGCAACACTTCAGCGCAGAAGCGCCAAGCTTTCAGTTCACAGATAAGTTGGGGCACTATAAACAGGGATGTAGTGTCATATTAATGACTTAAAACCGAGTTAAAAAAAAACGAGAAGGTTCTATAATCGACATGTATGTTTTTTGATTTATGTTTACCGATTTATCGGAAAGGCTGAACCGATGATATATTTTATACTTCTGGGATGGTTTTTATATAAATTTAAAAAATCCAGCTGTAAGCGTAGAAAAATAGGAGATTACGATTTTAATGTAACTCTAAACCTCCGAAATAAAGTTTAGCTTAAAGTAATCCACTATTGTACCGTAGTGGCTCAGGGGCTAAACGCTCATTGTAAATTTCACAAGTACGTAAGCAACTAAGGCTGTATTTCCACTAGAGATGTTCGAGGTAGCTGAGCGGTGCGAGGATGCGTAGCGACGCTATGAAACAGTGCGCAGATGAGCGGTGCAAGGATGTGTAGCAGGTTCGTTTCAGATGCGAGCGGGGTGAGGTGTAATGGAAGCGGAACGTGCGGGCCTCAGCCCGCTGCTGCTTCCCTAGCACACATCCCTCGCAACACATCCCTCGCACACATCCCTCGCAACAAATCCCTCGCACACATCTTTCCCTTGTTTTTTATATACAAAAACATCGCTCCGCTGAGCCGTTTCCACCAGAGCTGCGCTGAGCGAGGCTAGGTAAATCAAGTGATTCTATTGGTTCTTAACAAACACACCCCTCGCTACGCATCCTCGCACATGTCTGGTGGAAACGCAGCCTAAATCTCCGGCGGCTCTCACACGTGCTTCACGGTGAAAGGTGGCGAAGGAAAACATCGTGACGTATGTCTGAGGTATATATATTATTTTGAGCACGTGTAAAGGTCGCGCGACACGCACAAATGAGAGGCCTATGCGCAACAGTAGGATGTATACAGGTGTAAATTTTTTTTAATTTTCAATTTTAATAAATAAGTGTAAGTAGCAACATAAAAAGTTTTTAAAATAAGTACACGTACCCTAGTATAAGTGTCAGAGACAAGCTGCAGCTATTAAAATTGTAGCGGCGCGATTGGGAAATGATCACGCTCTCACAGAATACCAGCGTAAAATAACAGCTTAATGCTGCCGTGTTTCGTATGGTGAGTGTAGAGAACCGGAGAACCTTTTTACTGGAAAATAAGGCATTCCTTAGTCCTCAGGGCTGACAAGTGACAACGTATCTGAATTTTAATGCTTAATCAAGAATAGATGTAGAAGTCTACGGGCCACAGCATCCACTTGCTTTTTTACTTTACTAACTTTTTAACAGTGGTAGAGCCACGCGGCTTTTGCTGTCGCAAGGATGGGCCGGCTCGAACCGGGGTGGTACCACGACCTCACAGAAAACCAGCGTGAAGTAGAGGTTTACCTCTGCGTTTCGCTTGGTGAGTGCAGGTGGCCAGAGGCCCTTTTTACTGGAAAAGAGGTATTTCATCTTAGTCCTCACGGGTGACAACGCATCTACATTTTGATTTGTAATAGACGATAAATGTAGATGTCTATGGGCCGCAGCAACCACTTACGATCAGGTGGACTGTGTGCTCGTTTGTCACCCTGATCCTATAAAAAAAACTTGCCATCAGGTGAATTGGGTGCTCGTCTGTCAGTTTGTCACTCTTATTCTATAAAACAAAACTTTACATTTATGTTATTGTAACAGTTTCTAAACAACACAAAGCTTTTATTTGTTTAACGGGTTATATTAGACGTTAGATTAATTATACAAATTTAAATTTCAAGTAAATTTTTTTTTTCTTATTTTAATTAGTATTGATTAAGTAGTAATAAAGTTTTATCTACACAAGCTTGAGTGGCCATTTATTTAGACTCGTCTATTAAAAAATACGCTAAATTAATATATTTTTTTAAATTTTCGAATGGAGTTATGTCGTAATGTATTAAATAAATTGCTTGTTCTTTTTTTTATTAGGTATAAGTTATAATCACTAGGGATAATTGTAGATTATATTGCCAGATAGTCTAGCAACTTTGACGCTGCTTTTCGCCGCCGGTCTTAGTATTTAATATGTAACATATACGAGTTGGTATACCAGTATACTACCATATATCGGAGATCATTAGATTTTTTTGGCCCTTCCCAGTCACCCTACGAAACCCACGGGATTAAATATGGTCATGGATCTTTTCGCCGCCACGAAACGACAACACTTTAACCCTAGCACTTATAGAAACTGAGACTTAATATGAAAGGATAATAAATAGCTCTATGTCCTATGTATATAGTCTGAGATTTATAAGAAACAAGTGGTGAAATTAAAAATTTTGTACTACTGACTTCAATATAAATTATTAAGGATAACTCAAAAACTCAAATACGAAGCCGTGGTAGCTCAGATGGTTAGCGCTCGCTGTAAGCTTCACAGTACTCGAGCAACCCGGGTTTGATCCCCGCCGGCACCAATGAAATTGTTAATTGCAATTTTAAGTGCTGATTTACCACGTGCTCGGCGGTGAAGGAAACATCGTGAGGAAACCTGCATGTCTGAGAAATAAGAAAAAAAATATTTCGAAGACATGTGAAGTTCGCCAAAACGCATTGGGGCAGCGTGGCGGTCATTTCCTTGCCCTAAAACCCTCTCAGAAATGAGAGGAGGCCTGTGCCCAGAAGTGGAACGTAAATAGGCTGCAAATTTACTTTACTTTACTTTTGCTCAAAAAGACCACATGAAAAGCACCAGCTTTCAAATAAAAATAATCATCGAAATCGGTTTACCTAGAAAAGAGCTATGAGGCAACCACGCATAAAAAACATACATTCGAATTGAGTACCTCCACCTTTTTGAAGTCGGTTATAAAGAAGAGCTTACCGTGTTACTTACCTAGCTTATCGTAAGACGAAAATTTTTTTGTATTAATTGGTATATTGGATTTGTGATTTTGCAGGCGATGGGCTAACTATAAATGTTTTCACAGTTTTCCATCTAAACCCAATATTTTTTTTTGGTAATCGTGGTCCGAATAGTTCGCTGATTTTTGAATTTTGCATAGAGAATCGGAAACCCTTTTGTATTTTGCGTTCTGCATTTTGATTCTTAATCGAGGATAGATTAATAGAGGTAGATGTCTATGGGCTACGGCATCCACTTACCGTCTGATGGACTGTATGCTCATTTGTCACTCTAATTCCATAAAAAAGTAATTATCTTTTTCTATAGTGTTGGCCCATATAAAAGGTTATGGTATATTTTTACTTAGAAAGTAGAAAACATTTGCAGTTTTGTTTCAAATTCCTTCATGGGAAATATAAACACATTTCTTACTTTTACAATCTTATTATACACTATTCATATAATAGTCTTATTGACAAACTTTACATAATATGGATGTTTTATATTGCAAAAATATTATTAATTAATAGCGGGATTATAATTTGAATAACTTTATTTTTTAGCCTTTGTCATATAATTTACCACTCCACTTAGATTTTTAGTGTTACAGATAACATAAAATGTGATATAAAATTCACAAGAAAACGTGGGCTGACCGGTGTGGCAAGTTGCGACCTCGGCAGTCTAAATAGATACACTCGTGACCATCCCACGGAATAAGTATATGACAAGGGTCACAGGGCACACACACCGTTGTGTACCAAAGGCAACATACTATGCAAAGTATGAATTTTTGTTATTTGTTAAAAGCTACATAAATATTTGTTTTGTTCTGTTTTGGCTGCCTCGTCGGTCTAGTGCTAGTAAACTGCTGTTGATCACGAGTTCCTGTGTTCGAATCCCAGGTGGGGCCAAAATAATCAATGATTGAGTTTTCCTGTCAAGAATTTCTCAGTAGCAGTAGTTAGGAAATAAGAGGTGTTTGAGTCCCTCAGAAAAATATTTAAAGAAATAAACGTATTAACCTTGACTACGCAATATATTTATGATAATTTAAAATTAAAAATTTTGACCATCCGACTTCAATATAAGCGACTTCAATATAAGTTATTTAAGAATAACTCAATAACCATTAGTCTGACCTTGATCAAATTCAATTGGGACTACACGAGAACTATCAGCTTTCATATAAAAAAAGAATCATCGAAATCGGTTCACCCAGTACAAAATTATGAGGTAACACACATAAAAAAAACATAGTCGAATTGAGTACCGTCTCCTTTTTGGAAGTCGGCAGAAAATGTAATGTATGTACATAAAAACATAAATAGCTTTAATAAGAACGGTGTTCATAGTTCATACTTTAAATACTAGGAACAAACATAAGCTTGTTGTAATGCCAGTTACTAGACTCCACAGAATCAGTAACTCATTTTTGATTTAACAAAACCCAGAACATGTTCAAAGTTTGTCAACAAACAAATTTAAAAGTTTTATTAAAGAAAAACTGTACAAAAAGGGTTATTATAATTTCAAGGAATAGATGAATGAAAATAACCCCTGGGAATAAGGTGATCGTCACCATGCTAGATTTCATTTAAAAATTGTACAAACAAAATATTGTAAAGTGTAATACATTTAAAAAAAGTCCCGCTGGGTTTCTTGCGGGTTCTTCCCAGGACAGAGGTATTTTCCAAACCAGAGGTAATTAAAAAAATATTTTCAATAAGTATTATGTAATAATCAATATTGAATAAAAGTCATTCTATTCTTTACCCTCGGTCTGGAGGTCATTATTACTATTATAATTATTATTTGTTTTCATTCCTTTTCTGCCGACTTCCAAAAAGGAGACGGTACTCAATTCGATTGTATGTTTTTTTATGTGTGTTACCTCATAACTTTTTATTGGGTGAACCGATTTCGATGATTCTTTTTTGTTCGAAAGCTGGTATTTCTCGTGTTCGTTTCAGACCAATAGTTTTTGAGTTACTCTTAATAACTTATATTGAAGTCGGCAGTACAAAATTTTAAATTTTAAATTATAGTTTACCCATAGATAAATTGCATGGGACGCACAGACACTTTGCCATCAGATAACACGGCGTACTAGTTTGTCTTCTATAAAAAAAAAATCTTCTACTCCTTGTCCGTCTTTTAAATCCACTATTATTCAAGAACTACGATAATACACAATTTTCGAATTTTTTTTCCCGCCAAGAGCAAAGGTAAGTGTCATTAAACTCGTGTGGTAATGATGGTTATAACCAGTAGTCTGTAGGAATTTAATTCGACATTGTATAGATGGTTTCCCGTCATTAATGCGTTCTTAGCACAACGCATTAATAAAATAGTTTACTATTCAACTTACTTGAAAAGAAGGAGGGTAATATATTTTGAGTGTATGTAAAAACTGTAACTATAAATTTGTATATATATATTCATATTATTCGTATACATCGCAGTCGGGTTTTTTTTCTGTTTTCAAAAGACTTCAAAAGAGGAAGAGGTTCTCAATCCGACTTTATTTTTTATTTGTGTTACCTACTTTAGAACTTTTTCTATGTGAACCAATTTTGATGATTCTTCTTTATTTGTAAGCTGGTGCTTCTCACGTGGACCCATATAAATTTCATATTCTAGTACTATAGTAGTACAAATCAAAGACAATAAACACTTATTAATCTCGATTCTAGACAATGAAATGCCAAGTCCAAGGTTCCTAGAGACCAAAAACGATCCGTAATTCTAATTATGCGCATTAATTATAACCGGTTGGGTGGACCACAACCCATATTAACTAAATTCCTCAAATCTTTTAACCCAAATTTGTGTCTGTAATAATGTTAGCCTAATATAAACCAGTATCATTACTAAAAATATAGTTTAGCCTATGTATAAAAATTTAATACATTTCCTTTAAAATTGCACGCCTCACAACGTAAGGAAGTGGCCATACCTCAATTTCGCTACACAAAAGCGTTCTTGTACTTTTAGCTACACATCAAATCCATATTATTATTAACGTTACAATATCTACAGACGTCGAATTATAAGATTAGTTTATTTTCTAATTAATTCACTTTAGGTTACATAACAAAAAATGTAATTGAAAAAATATATGGACTGCCGTCCGTTGGTCTGTGCGTCGGTGAGTCTTATCGCTTAATAGTAATGTAAGCAATAGATTGAGATATATAGTATTAAATAAGATTCCGTCCATTGTAATAAATTATTGATTTATAATAAATTTTCTTTTTTTTCTTGTAAAAATTATCATCATTATTTTTATTTTTTCATCAAAATTATATGAAACGCTCGTGAGTCGTGCACTTTGGGTTTTCAAAATTTTACTTTTTTAATCTGTATTCGGGCTCTTTATTTTTAAAGATGTTAAACGCGTAATAAAACAAAATTACATGTCTTACCTACTTTGAAGAGCACCTCCCGTCCTCCCTCAATTGGGTACACTATCCCCGTCACCACTAATACCAGCAACACTACTCCCAACCAGTGGCGGCGTAAAGTGGGTTGGCTCCCAAGGCGGTTTTCTATCAAGCACCCAACAAAATAAAATAAAAAATGCTAAACATGGGACTTTATTTTACTAAAATATTCTACTACATTATCAAAATTCACTTTCTTGTCTTTTTCGAGATGTAAAACGGAGAGATTGGATAGACGCGATTGACTCATAATAACCCTTGCAACCATAGCAGAAGTTCATGGTGACATACAAGCCAGAATCAAAGAACGCAAACCCAAAGCGTTTTACTTACGACTTGTGCTAATCATTCGATAAATCTATGTTTACTGCACTCATTTGGGAGCGTTAATTCAGGCTTAACTTTTTTCGTAATAGTAGAAAGAGTTTAAATGTTCTTTTCATCATCCCCACATCGACGGGAAATTTTTATGAAAAGTGTAGGCGTATCCGCCAAAAGAATATCAGAGACAAGATGGAGTGCTCATCCCGACGCTGTTAAAACACTGCAGAATTATTTTGAGAAACTTCTATCAACACTCAAAGATATGTGTGATCCCAGCAGCAGCAGAGAAAACAAAAGAAGTAGCATCTACACTCTTACAAGCTTTGTGTGACTTTTTAAGTTATCTTTCCTTTGGTGAGAAGTCCTAAAAGAAGTTAATCAGACGCAAAAGTATAATATCCGGACTACCTATCACTGGAAAAGTGTGTGATAAAAATCAAAACCCTAAAACTTTGCCAGAGGAGCTGCAGAAAGCTATGTTAAAATGTCTTAATAGATTTTACCAAAATACTAAACCATCGTTACAGGGCAATGGATGATGTTCTTGTAACATTTAGTGTTCATCATCATCATCATTACAGCCCTTCACAAGTCCACTGCTGAACATAGGCCTCCCCCAAAGAATGCCACAAAGCACGGTCCTGAGCCACCTGCATCCATCGACTTCCTGCATGTCTTACCAGGTCGTCACTCCATCTCGTGGGGGGACGCCCTACACTTCGCCTACCGGTACGAGGCTGCCACTCGAGAACCTTTCTTCCCCATCGGTTGTCGGTTGTTCGAGCTATATGGCCGGCCCACTGCCACTTCAGCTTACTAATCCGTTGGGTTATGTCAGTTACTCTGGTTCTACTGCGGATATCCTTATTCCTAAGTTTATCACGCAGAGAAACTCCGAGCATAGCCCTCTCCATAGCTCGCTGAGCGACCTTGAGCTTCCTCATACGGCCAGCAGTGAAGGACCACGTCTCAGTTCCGTAAGTCATCACTGGCAACACGCACTGGTTGTACAATTTCGTTTAACATTTAGTGTTGTTCAGCCTTAAACTCTGCTAAGGTCACCAGAAAAAGATCTATGCAATAGTTCTAAATCTGCCAAAAATCTACGATGAATTTTCTTCAGAAGACATAATTTTGGAGATTTTACGACTGGGGCACCACTTGCAAGTCGCCAGCATTTCTTCCCAAGAAACGGTTCAATGTACTTCATTGGAGCTTCTCAGATTCATCGTAGAATACTAGTTGCCTCGTTTCCAGTAAAAATCGTCTCCGGTTCTCTACACTCACCATACGAAGCACAGCAGCATTGAGCTGCTATTTTACGCTGGTATTCTGTGAGAGCGTGGTTCTTCCCCGGTCAAGCTGGCCCATTCGTGCTACAACCATAATATAGCTGCAGCGTAACTCTACCACGTGTAATGCAATCTATTCATTTCTTCTATTAAACTTATATTTCTTTTGATACACTTTAAGCGTTCTGTGAAGCATTTATTGCAGTTCAACGACACAATTGTCAACAGTCTATTGTCTGTGAGATCTATTCATTAGAGGTTAAAAGGTTGTAGCTCCTCGACCTGATTGGTAATTGTTTTAACTTACTTACGTTCTTTTATACGTGGTAGAGTCACATGCACATGGGGTGACAACGCATCTGCATTTTGATTCTTAATCGAGGATTAATGTAGATGTCTATGGGCCACAGCACCCACATCATCAGTTGGATTGTGTGCTCGTTCTGTAAAAAAAAACTTCTTTGTCGTCGACGCTTGCTTTGGAGTTGCGTGTATTGTATGTCGTCCAATACTGTTATAGTACAGAAATGAGGGCTAATAATCTTCCACTCACCAGATGTCGCTAGTTGTGACTGAGGTAAAGTTTATTGGTACACAGTGTCAGTTAATTGAGAAATTCGTTTTAAATAATAGTTTATCATTATCTAGGGTATTATATTAATACACAACACAATGCGTCAGTAATTTTAATTTTTAATTTTTTGCATTTTATAACTCTTTTTTTTAAATCGGTTTTTACTTATATTTATAGTTTGGTTTATTCATTTCTAATGTAATTAATATAAAATATACCTAACTAATAATACAGAAAGAAACCTTAAAAATTACATTTTCCTAAGAAATTATCGTCCCCGCTATGAAATCTGTCAAATATTTTACCTCACTGTAAAGTGGCGTCGCCCTGGTGGCAGAAAAAGTCGTGGATGCCCTCATTGTGATTTTTTAATGATTAAATGAACCTTTACTCAACGTCGGCCTTACTTTTCTTTTTTCTCATTTATCAAGCCAGTGTTTTACCATAATTCCACTCGATAGTATTCTATCTGATTAGGTAACACCCTTTTATCTTTTTCTGCCGCCAAATATTAGTGCTTGCACTGCTGTGTTCTGTCTGAAGTGTGTAGATAGAGAGCCATTATAATTACAGGTTTTTTTTATAGGATAGGCTGACAAACGAGCACACAGTCCACCTGATAGCAAGTGGTTGCTGTGGCCCATAGATATCTACATTTATCTTCGATTGCAAACCAAAATGCAGATGCGTTGTCACCCGTGAGGGCTAAGATGGAATGCCTCTTTTCCAGTAAAAAGGGTCTCCGGTTATCTACACTCGCCATACGAAACACAGCAGTGTTAAGCTGCTATTTGACGCTGGTATTCTATGAAAGCGTGGTCCCTCCCCGGCCGAGCCGACCCATTCGTGCTACAACTATACTACAAAAAAAGGTGGTACGGCATTCCATCTTAGTGCTCATAGGTTACAATGCACTATGGCCTTGTTTGTTTGAAGTTGGTTGAGCTGTCCACGTACTGCAGCAGCCGTTTACCAATAGGTGAACTATAAGTTCGTTTGTCACTTCACTTTTATAAACAAAAAGTAGTGTTGTAGCATAAATCGTAATCCGGGAATTAGGAATGTTTATACTGTCTCTAGTATCTCGTATACCCAATTTGAATTTTAAATTTTAAATTATCCCAAATTGAATGTGATTTATGGGCAACAACGTTTTTGCCTACCATCTACCCCAAAGATATTTAAAATATATGTATACTACTTAAATATCTTTGATCTACCCTTAGGGTGCTTACATACAGTAACAGGTTTCCGGTACAGACAAATCTGTGCTGGTCAGTACCGATCGGTCCAGGTATTATATTTCTATGTTATCTTATGCGGTTACTTATAAAGAAACAGGTTTAAACTTGTCGGTGCTGACTACCTGTACCGAGCCATACGGGTTTAAGCGTTTGCCGGTGTAGGTGTAGGGTGTGTGTTTATGAAAATGGATGTGGGTAACGAAGTTTTGATACCCTTGGTACATATTTGATATTTGAACAAGTAAGCACCTTTACGGATGTGTGCGTGCGCAGTAAAATCAGTTAAAATGTTTGAGGTTTATTTAATTAATTTTTCTTCACCATTTGCCTATATTACTTATTCTGAACATTCTCTGCAAATTTGGCCGGTGATCGCCAAATAACCTTGTATACTATGATTCAGAGTTGGTTAGAATTGGCAAGTTTTTTTAGAGCCGGACTAGGTTTTTAGAGAGTAACATGGTCGCACAGGTGTTCCCATATTCGTAAAAAGTTTTAATAATTGCTTCACTACTAAACAAAAGAACTCATCATTGCTATATCGTTATCTATACATATACAAAAAATATAAATATAAAATACACAAATACATACATATATATATATATATATATATATATATATATATATATATATATATATATATATATATATATATATATATATATATAATACACATATACAAAAAAGTTATATTTGTGTATTTTATTACCTTCTATGCATTTCTGTACCATTCATCGAATTACGATGATACTTTAACAGTGGTAGAGCCAGGCGGCAGCTTTTGCTGTCGCATGGATGGGCCGGCTCGAACCGGGGTGGTAACACGACCTCACAGAATACCAGCGTGAAGTAGAGGTTTACCTCTGCGTTTCGCTTGGTGAGTGCAGGTGGCCGGAGGCCCTTTTTACTGGAAATGAGGCATTCCATCCTAATCCTCACGGGTGAAAACGCATCTGCATTTTGATCTGTAACAGAGGATAGATGTAGATGCCTATGGGTCGCAGCAACCACTTACCATCAGGTTGGACTGTGTGCTCGTTTTTCACCCTTATCCTATAAAAAAAGAACTTTGGAAAGTTGTTAGTATCACACCCGCGAAGATATCTGATAAAAATATTAATTTGTTCGTTTGATTGTTCGTCTTTTATGCGTTCTCGTACAATTCATCTGATTACAACAAAATTTAGTGAATTGTTGTGCGCACGACCGCGAAGGTTTCTGACATTAAAAAAAGCATTGCAACGCATGTTGGGCACAGGTATTATAATATATAATTTGTGTATCTACACAGATAAAAACATATTAAAGCCGCTGTAAATTTAAATTTTAGTAAGAGGTATATAGATCCAACGTTGTAGATGCAACTTCAGCAATAATAAACTTATTTTCAAATATAAAACCCGACCTTTATCGGATCTAGTTGTACGTTAGACCACTGCAAATAAAACATACTTTTCGAAATAATTATAGGTATTTAAAATATTTTGTTACATACTTTAAAAATAATACTTGGGGCCGAGATTTGCTCGTCCTATCTAGATAAACTTGGAAAGTAACAAATATCTAAATAGGAAATTTCAACCATATTGTAATACTTAGCCGTTTCGAAAAACCAAATATATACACGTATATACTATAATGGGCCGTGGAATGGTGGTGTGAGAATATCCCCCACCATAATATGTGATTTCGAAGGTGTCGTAAGAGGCGACAGTGGGAACAAACCAGAAGATGGATAGTAGCGTCTTCCTAATAAAAATTAAAAAATGTAAAAAAAACTACGATTGCTAAACCGCCTGCCAAGCGTGGCAGCTATGGCAAATATGCCTCTTATAAGGCAATCTATGGGCAGGTCTATGTTCAGCAGTCGACTAAGCTCTAACGGTAACGGATACACAAGAATAGTCTACTACTATTAATTTGTATGCAATCTTACACACTTACACGCGTCTTCAGTAATTTTACTAAATTAAACCCAAGATGCAAATCGTAGGACTGAAAGGACACATCATTCAAATATAAGTACAATTTTACACTGATTAACTATTGTGCTCATTTTCTTCTCGTTATCTCGAGGGTAATAGCTGAAAATCAGTGATTGCTCTCTGAGCAATATTAATCGCTGAGCTGGGACCCATTTGTCAAACTGCAACACACATGTGCATTTAGATTTTAAGTTTTTGTAAATTATTTTCTTCGTAATATGTTACTTTGTACTTAGTTTAGTCACTGAATTTACGTGTGTGATTGGAGAAACAAATAAATGCTTTATCTATCTATCTACGAGTATCTATCTAAGAATCATCCACCTAAAGTGTAGGATACTCAATACGAATCTATATATATGCTGCAGCTATATTAGTAGTATAGTTATAGCACGAATGGGTCAGCTCGACCGGGGAAGGACCACGCTCTCACAGAATACCAGCGTAAAATAGCAGCTTAACATTGCTGTGTTTCGTATGGTGAGTGTAGAGAACCGGATACCCTTTTTACTGGAAAAGAGGCATTCCATCTAAGTCGTCTCTGCATTTTGATTCTTTATTGAGGATAGATGTAGATGTCCATGAGTCACAGCAACCACTTACCATCAGGTGGACTGTGTGCTCGTTTGTCACCCTAACTTATAAAAAAAATATATAAGCGAAATACCACTGACTGACTGAGTCATCACGAGATCTCTAAAACTATACACCCGATTGACTTGAAATTAAGTATAGTTACTCATTTCGCAATTTAGACGCTCACTAAGAACGGATATTACGATATTTCGATCAAAAAAAAAACTTGATATTTTACATCTAGGTTCCGCAACAAAATATTATCTTGCGCCTAACGAAGCGAGGTATCAGCTAGTTTATAAATAATCTCCAACTTCATTAGATTTTGTTGAAAAATATACGTTTCATCTGTATGTTGCTATATATACTTTATAATACAAATTATATAAGTTACCAAACCTATCTACGACCAACTGCATTTTTGCATTGCTCCATTGAGTTATATGTACTACGTACTAGAGAAGCCATTCCAAATAAAAATTGTGTCCTACTCTATGTCATCGCGCATGCGCGGTAGTAGTAGTCGCGCATGCTCGAAGACTTTAATTTAATATAAAATAAGATATTAATATAAAATAAATATAAGAATTTAATATAAAATATCTAAATTTAATCTAAACAAACATATTTCTAAATAAAATGTAACAATAATTATTTTATGGAATTCACAAATCTTCAATTTACGCAATATTTAGTTTGTACGGATTGCAGTACAGTTCAGTTGAACATAGTCAATGTTCGGAATGGCTTCTCTAGTACGTAGTACATATAACTCAATGCATTGCTCCATCTTTCTCCGTGCACAGAGTACCACAACAATCAACTATCATTTACTTTTTTCAAAACAAAAAACGTGTTTCTTATGAAATTTAAATAATTCGAATTAATATTTATTCCTAATTAGGTATATTTAATTATTCGGCGATAAGATGACACATAGTGCATAGTACTACTGTTCTATGAGCATATAATCTCGTGGAGCGCCTAATAAATTGGTCACGAAATCGATTCAAAGCAAGAATTTCTGTCGACCGGAAATAATCGCTGCTCGCCGACTCGGCCTTGACTGGGCCTTCATACTCGACGTGGCCATCTCTAACCTGTTTCGGAGATAGAAGTCGAACTCAACAACGAAACCTTCCCATTCAAATTCCACGCGAACGTATCTAATCACTGATAGGAATTTCAACAGAGATGTGTGACCTTAAGAAAATCCCGTAATTTTAGTAATTACGATTTCCTTATTTATAAGTAGTAATAAAATATTATATGTACAATCAATAGTTCATTCTTCATTTATTCACTCAAAGTACAATTTAAGCATTATCGTTGCTACTTTTTTTGTGTAACTGTATCACTATAATGCCGAAAGTCTACCGCAAACTAAACTAACTTAGTTTATCTTAGTTCGCATAGTTGAGCCAGTTTTTCATACATGTGCGTCCATTGCAAACTATGTCAGCTAAGTTAGGCAAAATAGCCAAACTAGTCAAACTAACTTAGTTGTGTAGGCCGATCCGAAACTACGCGAACTAAGCTAAGCGCCTCTCACCCCTTACCTTACACCTCTGGCGCCTTTCGCTTAGTGTTGTTTGTTGTTGATTATTTTACGGTGGACGTGCAACGATTTTACAGATTAACGTAGCTTAGTTCACTGAGCCTAGTTTTCACATCGTTTACGTGCGCGTAGGTCTCGGTAGACGTTTGGCTTAAAAGCTGTCACAGTATCTGGCTACCAATTCGTGCCACATGGTTACTAATCCCAACTGGCGCCAATATTAATACAAACACACAAATAAATTATATTCGATACTGATTGCGATGTGTTTATCACTAATCTTGGATACTGTCTATCTTATTATTATCATCAACGATGGTATTCTGTAAGAGCGTGGTCCTATGAGGTCGAGCCGACCCGTTCGCGCTACAACTATACTACTAATATAGCTGCAGCGTAGCTCTACCACGTAAAAAAGCCACGCATTGTTATTTTATTTTTGAAGAAAAAGAAGATTTTATCGTATTGTATCAAACATTAGAAAGTAACCGATAAGCAATTTAAATACTTTTGGGTGAATTAATTTAATGTTTATTTTTTAAAGAATGCACGTAGCAACAGTAAACAACGTTACAACGTAAAAGTAACAACGAAAACAGGTCACATCGTCACAATGTAAATTAATTAAGGCAAACTAGAGATGAGAGTAGAAAGTGCATTTTTTTAATAATAAAAACGATTTTTGTCTAAAGCGGGTTACGTACGTATATGTACAGCGTAATTAAATACTTACATTATACTATCTTACTTTACAACTTTCTTTATATGTAAAGTCATATCTTAATAAACCTAGCAAGCTAACAGCATAGCAAAGTGGCGAAGCAATCAGCTTTGTAGCGGTTTCTAACGGTTGCCGTTGAGCAATCAGTTTCAAAATAGGAGGTTCAGATGCCTGGGTGATCAGTAATCGATTGCTGAAAACAGAATTTGAAAATTCGAAACCGTTCTCGAGATAATCGTGGGACAGACGGACAGACGGACAGACATCGTGAAATCAATAAGTGACTTCGCAAGCTTCGCCACTTAATAATTAAAAATTAAAATTTTGTACAACCGACTTCAATATAAATTATTAAGAATAGGTAACTCAAAAACTATTGGTCAGACCTTGATTTACATGGTATCACATTAGAAGCACCAGCTTTCAAATAAAAAAAGAATCATCGAAATCGGTTCACCCGTAAAAAAGTTATGAAGTAACACATAAAAAAACATACAGTCGAATTGCGTACCGTCTTCTTTTTAAAGTCGGTAGAAAAATTTATAGCATCATTGTAAGTTTAAAAGACAAAGTGTTTCATGGGAAACAAAATATTTCATTAATATTACTTAATGCATAATTTGGACGTATTAACGGAATCGACCGTGTAGTGGCAGTGGAAGAATATCCACTACCACATATAGTCCCCGTGGGTGTCGTAAGAGACGGCAGAGGAAAACTGAAACAGGAGAGGGGCAGCAGCATCTTCCTGATAACAATTCAAAGTAATAAAAAACTACGATTACCAACCCACCTGCCAAGTGTGGCAACAATGGCAAAATCCCCCGATGAGGCACTCTATGGGAGCGGGAAGGTCCTTCACTGCTGTCGGCAGTGGACTTTTATAGACTGTAATGGAACCACGCAATAGGGATCCAACTAAAATTTGAAGTTTGAAACCCTTATCAGTCAAGCTTCCACAGTGCAGTGTGATTCAACCGCGTACAAAAATTACTACACGAAGTCCTTAGTATTTAGTTTATATAACTAATGTTTGACTTAACTGTACTTAACTTTAAATAATAAATAAAAAGTAGATTGGATCGTTTATGGCGGAATGCGATAAGTGTAAAAAAAGTTTCAATAAACCGTTTATTATTGAAAATTAATCTTATTCCTATTCTATTTTTCTAAATATGTTTGTTATAAAATTTGAAATGTTTACCACCATAACAGGAAATGACTGTTCCATTTCATTTCTTCACCATGGTGAAGCCGCGCCGACACAACACGCTGCGATGTATGCTGTATGTCTGCAGGCCTGCGCGCGCAGATCTATTCGACCGGGGAGGACACGCTCTCACAGAATACCAGCGTAAAATAACAGTTTTAATAAATCATTTGCCTAACCTTTTTCGTATGCTACTCGTATATTGCATAAAATAATCTTCACTTCAGTTCAGAAACGCTTGACACATGGCAATAAAACAAAGGCAAGAGATTGCTGCCTTAAATCTATGTCAGTTACGTCATAGAAGCGTTTACAACACTGAAGATACTTAAGACAAAGATGTTGTCTGATTTTTTTTAATTAACAAGTTTGGCCACTGAGGAGATATTTAAACTCTAAGGGCTAAACTAAAACTTTAAAATCTAAGAAAAACTCAAATGCAGTGACAGAGTTCCGAGGCAATTACTATATACATCGAAATATGAAAACCATTATTTTTATAAATTACAAGCTAGTGTTAGATACTTAGTCTAAATTATTGAATAGTATTTAATAAATTTACGCTTATTGCACTCTGTACAATTAATAATGTCGCACAATAGCTACGGTTTACTACAAGTTAGCACGTTCAAGTACCTACATTCAAGTAATTGATAATTTATAATTTAAAATTAAAAATTTTGTACAGCCGACTTCAATATAAGCGACTTCAATATAGGTTATCTAAGAATAACTCAATAACCATTGGTCTGACCTTGATCAAATTCATATGGGACCACACGAGAACTATCAGCTTTCATATAAAAAAAGAATCATCGAAATCGGTTCGCCCAGTACAAAGTTATGAAGTAACACACATAAAAAAAAATACACTCGAATTGAGTACCGTCTCCTTTTTGGAAGTCGGGACAAAATAGAGCCATGGTAGTCCAGCGGCTTAGCGCTCGCTGTAAATTTCACAGTACGCACGCAACCCGGTTTGGATCCCTGCCGGCACCAATGAAATTGTTAATTGCAATTACAAGTGCTGATTTACCACGTGCTCGGCGATGAAGAAAAACATCGTGAGGAAACCTGCATATCGGAAAAATAGAAAAAAATATTTCGAACACATGTGAAGTCCGCCAACACGCATTAGGGCAGCGCGGCGGATACTTCCTCTTGCCCTCTCAGAAATGAGAGGAGGCCTGTGCCCAGCAGTGATACGATGTAACTTTAACTTTTTATGCTTAAAAATATTGTCAATCACTAACTGTACGATACGTACATAGAACGGAACGATATTTTTTGTTATGTAGCAACATTAGTATTTCTGTAACCCACTTCCTTCCTTTTCCTGCCGACTTCCAAAAAAGGAGACGGTACTCAATTCGACTGTATTTTTTTATGTGTGTTACCTCATAACTTTTTATTTCTATATGAATTTGATCAAGGTCAGACCAATAGTTTTTGAGTTATTCTTAAATAACTTATATTGAAGTCGGCTGTACAAAATTTTTAATTTTAAATTATCAGTCTCAAGGCCATAGACTATATCTTCATTAATACTAAATTAACCCTTTCGCTGTCCCGTGCACTACATATAGGGCACTGCTATTGTCTTACTATTGTGTCTGGAAACCGGACAGTGAAAGTGTTAAAAATCAAAATGCAGATGTGTTGTCACCCCTGAGGACTAAGATGGAATGTCTCGTTTCCAGTAAAAAGGGTCTCCGATTCTTTACACTCACCATACGCAACACAGCAGCATGGAGCTGCTATTTTACGCCGGTATTCTGTGGGAGCGTGGTCCTTCCCCGGTCGTGCCGCCCATAGCTGCAGTATGGCTCTACCACGTAAAAACGTTTTATGCAATTTTTTTTACTCCTTTCACAACTACAGCACAAAAGGGACAGGCTCAAATTTGATCAATGACAAAAACAATTAAACAGAACCGCAAATTGCAATGGCTCGAATAACGATTGTGCGGCAAAATAACTACTTCGAATTTAATTACCGCATTGATTGTTGAATATTGGACAAATAAGTATGAAAATCGAAACGAACTTTGACATCATAAGAGGAGACGATTTCATATGAAAGGTTTTAATGTAGAGTAAGAAAACTAAGATGTATCACAATATACCTGGGACTGATTTAATGGAAATTCATGGATATAATGGAAGTCACCACTTAAGATTTTATAATATTGCAATTTAAAGTGGTAATTTATCACATGTTCGTCAGAAAATGAAACCTTTTTTTTATAGAATAGGGTGACAAACGCACAGTCCACCTGATGGTAAGTGTTTGCTGTGACCCATAGATATCTACATTTATCCTCAATAAAGATTCAAAATGCAGATGCGTTGTCACCCGTGAGGACTAAGATGGAATGCTTCTTTTCCAGTAAAAAGGATCTCCGGTTCTCTACACTCACCATACTAAAGACAGCAGTATTAAGCTGCTGTTTTACACTGGTATACTGTGAGAGCGTGATCCATCCCCGGTCGAGCTGACTCATTCGTGCTACAACTATACCACAAATATAGCTGCAGCATGGTTCCACCACGTATAATACGGTAGAGCCTTCACCTCAAAAAGACATATCCGAGAAATATGAACTATTTTACAAACGTGTAAAGTGCAACATGCATTGGTACAGCTCGGCGGTATCTTCCATGACCTTCATCCCTCATAAATGAAACGGGACTTGTCCCCAGCCGTGATATCGTCTGATACACAATATCTACACTGGTATTTTACTTTAGTTTCCTGTATGATTATTTCATTTTAATTGTGGTTTAATTGTGACTAAGGAGCTTGCAGCAATTAAGTTGCCGGCAAAACAAAATGTTAATTTTGGCTCGGCGGTGAACAAAAACAAATCGAAGAAATAAAAACATTTCGAAGATATGTGAAGTCCAATAACTCGCACTTTTTCACTTATTATAAGCCAGTGCTTGACCACAATCCCACCTGATGGTAAGTGGTGATGCAGCCCTAGATGGTAAATCGCACTGTCTTAGCGTAACAAAAGCCTATTCACTCTTTTTTGCCTTGAAGACGCCCGGATTGTCTTCGGACAGAAAGATAGACGCACTAAAGCAGCACGGCCAGAGAAATCTAATTAATATTTATTATTTATATTGCTGCGGACTAATTACTTCATAACTCTCTCGAAAGTGTACTACTAGGATATACTTATGTAAGGTTTTTCTTTTAGGATAGTGTGACAAACGAGCACACAGTTCACCTGATGGTAAGTGGTTGCTGTGGTCCATAGACATCTACATCTATCGTCGTTTGCGAATCAAAATGCAGATGCGTTGTCACCCGTGAGGACTAAGATGGAATGCCTCTTTTCCAGTAAAAAGGGTCTCCGGTTCTCTACACTCACCATACGACACACAGCAGTGTTAAGCTGCTATTTTACGCTGGTATTCTGTGAGAGCGTGGTCCTTCCCCGGTCGAGCCTACCCATTCGTGCTACAACTATACTACTAATATGGCTGCAGCATGGCCCTACCACATACAGACAAGATAAAGTATTTTTTTATTTAAGGACACTAAAATATCTCTTCGAAAACCATACTTAGGTAAAAGCGCCAGGGTGGTCCGCGAAATTCGAATTTTCTTACGTTTTTTGGAGTTTAAAGGTCAGTCTCATGTTGTATGTTTAACAAAATATGATTCGCGACCGTAACGAGTATGTATTCACAGAATTATAATCATTATAATCATCAATACAACCCGCCAAGCTCGTATAATCCCAGTGTATGGCTCCAGATAAACTCATTGCAAATTTTAAAAAACAAGAAAATTAGAATTTCGCGGGCTACCATGACGCTTTCACCTTAAAAAATGAGAAAGGAGAAAAATGTAGTTTTAACTAAAATATTTTTTATTCTATTTTATGATTATTTTTACACGAAATACTGGCACTGCTCGTAACAAGTTTAAGTTTTAGTATGTTTTAAAATTAAATCGAAATTTGAATAAAAACCTCCGTACACTTATCACTCGTCACATAAACGTGGGAACGTAGACGGGTGATACCTATATTGAGTACATATTGATTTGCACAGGGAATATGTATGTAGCATTTTATATAAAATTGCAAATTTCAACGTTACTACATTGTAATATAAGTGAAATTTAAAATGCAATATTAGTGTCGATATTTTGCGTTACATGGAAAGGGAGACGAAATTGACGAACTGTTATGATTGATAAACAGGTATTTATATTGCAAGTTGCAAGCGAAATTGGATATTGTTACGTTGTAATAAAATCGAAAATTAATTACAACTTCTCTGTTTATGCATGGGAATACACACTCGACTGAGGCGAGGCGATTTTGTGTAAGAACCGGTCTAAAATATTTGCGGCTGACCTCGTAGTGCGGTTCATTCAATAACTGAAAGATCGAACGTAATAATGCATATTACTAGCACCTTTAAAGTGACAAAAGATAGTATGAAACACTTGATTTAGCATTAGTATCTTTATTACCGAATAATAAGGATCATTATGATTCCAATGTGTCAGAATTTCGCTATAAAGACCAGGTTTTAGTCCAGGGTAGACCGCGAAATTCAAATTTTCTTACGTATTTTGCAATTTGCAGGTCCAGGTCGGGTTATGTATTTACAGGAATATAATCATAAATATAACCCTCTAAATTCGTATAATCCCGTATGGCTATTTCCAGGAAAACTCATGCTCTTACAGAATTCCAATGTGAAATATGCTGCTATATTTCGTATAGAGAATGTAGAGAACCGGTGCCTATTTTACAGGCATTTTATCTTAGGCCGATATACAGAGACAATTGTAATGAACATTTGAGTGTAGTCCATTCTAAACCCCACAAATAATGAAATTGTATCGTTTGAGTTGAAATTCGAGATTGTCTCAAATTACCGGCTTTAATTCTCAGATGTGAGAACGCTTCTACATTTTGATATACATTTATCGAGAGTAGATGTAGTTGTCTTTGCTTTTGTTGTCGTCAACCAAAGCCGCCAAACTATTCCACAAAAAAAACTTATATGATGTGTAATGTAAAGTAATGTAAAAGCTACCAGACCTAAAACACCAAGACTGATTACGAGGAGGTCTGGTAATGCGACCAGAGCTGCATGATTGCCGCGACTTTTTTTTTGTAGGATAAGGTGACAAACGAGCACACAGTCCACCTGATGGTAAGTGGTTGCTGTGGCCCATAGACATCTACATTTATCCTCGTTTGCGAATCAAAATGCAGATGCGTTGTCACCCGTGAGGACTAAGATGGAATGCCTCTTTTTCAGTAAAAAGAGTCTCCGGTTGTCTACACTCACCATACGAAACACAGCAGTGTTAAGCTGCTGTTTTACGCTGGTATTCTGTGAGAGCGTGGTCCTTCCCCGGTCGAGCCGACCCATTCGTGCTACAACTATACTACTAATACAGCTGCAGCATGGCTCTACCACGTTTAAAGCGACGCGACTGCTCGTATATCCCCGCAAAAATGAAAGAGCCCGTGTAAATTCATACCCAATAAGATAATAAACAATTACTACTTCTTTACGACCGCGTTCTTATGGGGCTATCTTTAACGACTAGCGGACTATCGAATACGTTTTAGACTTTACCGTTACTGTACAACTTACTATATAACCAAGCCTGTTTAAATTTCAACAAACGCTAACGTAAGCGTTAACGGAGATGGAAATTACACTGTGTGATATTTTGTCTGTGTCGGTGTAGTATTTAGGTATGTGAAGTCCGTAATCGAATCTATTAGCATAAAGTAGCAGCGATTCGAAAAAAGTCAAATAGAATAAAATAGAATAGAATAGAATAATTTTTATTCAATATACATTACATGTGTAATTTTTATTGAAAGTCATTTTTTACTTTACCACTGGTTCGAAAAAAACCCTCTGTCCTGGGAAGAACCAGCAAGAAACCCAGCGGGACTTTTTTTTAAAATAAATTTTACAATATAAATGAGTACGAACTATTTACAAAATTTATTTTAGAAACTGCTTGGAAGCGACCACCTCATTCCCAGGGGACCATGTATTCATTTATACTATAATAACCCTTTTTATACAGTTTCAGCTTAATAAAACATTTAAACTTGGTAATAGAGAGAACCTGTACACTTTCCGGGACCTTGTTGTAATAGCGTATACATTGCCCCATGAATGAATTACTGACTCTGTGGAGTCGAGAAACTGGCATCACTAGCTTGTGTTTGTTCCTAGTGTTTACAGAATGTATATCACTTTTTTTACTAAAACTATCTTTGTTTTTGTGAACATACATTAAATTTTCGTAAATATACAGAGAGGCCAAAGTTAATATATTAATTTCTTTAAATTAATCATCTTAATTAAATTAATAAAAAAAACTTAAGTATCAGTTGACCGTGTAGCGCTGGTGTAAGGATTTTCACTACCCCATATCGTCCAGTGGCGGCTGTGTCCGGTTGCCATTACCGGACACTGCAGCGATGGTTTCCTGTGTCGGTAACAAAAAGTGTCTACGTTTGACTCTTGCCTTATGTTTCGATAATACTAATTACTTTTAAATAAAACCAGGTCAGTCCCTTACTAATTGCACACATTTAACGACGTTAAAGTACAATAATGAAAACTATGCAATAACTTTTGGTAAACAATAGACGCATTAAAAAATCTCCCATAACAAAACAATAAAAGACTGGAATTACGACAGTGTTCGTATAGTTAATCTCAATTCAAGTATATTCCCCGCAAACCTTATTGCCAAGTAATAGAAACGCTAATGGCATGATTTTCTTATACCAGGTTGCTAAGCGATGGTTGAAGACTATAAACAAAAGTTGGTACAATTCTCATAATTGATAAAAAACAAAACACTACAATTAAAATTCGGTCAAGTGAATTATCTGAAGACAATACCCAGTTCACCGAAATTATAAGATTGTTTCGTGCTAGTAAAATTATTAAATCGTTATAGTTTTTTTACCCCCGAAAAATACTGAGGGGGTGTTTTTTTTTATAGTATAAGGGTGAAAAACGAGCACACAGTCCACCTGACGGTAAGTGGTTGCTGCGGCCCATAGACATCTACATCTATCCTCTGTTACAGATCAAAATGCAGATGCGTTTTCACCCGTGAGGACTAGGATGTCTCATTTCCAGTAAAAAGGGCCTCCGGCCACCTGCACTCACCAAGCGAAACGCAGAGGTAAACCTCTACTTCACGCTGGTATTCTGTGAGGTCGTGGTACCACCCCGGTTCGAGCCGGCCCATCCATGCGACAGCAAAAGCTGCCGCCTGGCTCTACCACTGTTAAAAATAAGTGTTATAAGTTTATAGCTATAGTTATATCTGTGTGTCTGTCTGTCTAAACGGATGAACCCATTTTGATTAAGTTTTTTTTTCGTTTGAAAGGTGTCTTAACCGAGAATGTTCTTAGCTATGTTTCAAGAAAATCTGTTGGCCGCTTTTTGTTTTGGGTTTTTTTTTTAATTTTCAATTTAAGTCATGGCTCACATTTATTCTGAATGTAGATTTTTTTTAGTTTTCCCGGGACGATCTTTTTACATATGTATGAGTAGGGTGACCAGCAATTTTGGAAAAGAAATGCATACAAAAATAATACAATTCATTTTATTGAAATTTTTTTCTCTTAGTCCACTGCTGAATATAGGCCTCCTCTATAGATTGCCTCATATGAGAAATACTTGCCATAGTTGCCACACTTGGCAGGCAAGTTGGTAAGCGCAGTTTTTTTTTATTTTCTACTTGCTATTAGGAATACACTGCTGACCTCTGATCTCCTGGTTGGTTTTCCTCTGTCACCTCTTACGGCACAAATATAAATATAGGGTAGTGGATATTCTAACACCGTCACTACACGATTGGTAGCAATAGTTTACAAAATATATATTATGGGTATTGTCATACGAAAAAAATTATAACAATAGCATTATGTTCTTACGTTAAAACTTATTGAATATGCAGGAATAATAGGTTTTACTTGGTAGAGCGACGCTGCAGCTTTACTATGGCTGCAGCACAAATGGATCCACACGACCGGGTCGAAAAAATATAATAAGTATAATATAATGATGATATATAAAGTGGCGAAAAGATATGTTTGCTGGATTACACTGGATTAATACAAGATATGGTTTTTTTTATATGATAAGGGTGACAAACGAGCACACAGTCCACCTGATGGTAAGTGGTTGCTGCGGCCCATAGACATCTACATCTATCCTCTATTACAATTCAAAATGCAGATGCGTTGTCACCCGTGAGGACTGAGATGGAATGCCTCATTTCCAGTAAAAAGGGCCTCCGGCCACCTGCACTCACCAAGCGACACGCAGAGGTAAACCTCTACTTCACGCTGGTGTTCTGTGAGGTCGTGGTACCACCCCGGTTCGAGCCGGCCCATCCGTGCGACAGCAAAAGCCGCGTGGCTCTACCACTGTTAAAATTTGGATGTTATGGTAACATTTGGAGGAGAAAGTCTGCGCTAAACCTCATCAGAATTTGGATTCTCTCCGAGCATCTTTGGCTAAAGCAGCGGCAGAAATAGATACAAATGTGGTGCGTGCTGCGATTGATGACTGGCCGCGTCGATTAAGGGCATGTATTCAAAATAGGAGAAGGCATTTTGAACAATGTAAATAAGATTGTATTCTAAATTAAATTACCTTTCATTTCATATATAATTTCTGTATAGGTAATTACCAAAAAGTGTATCATTAATTTTATAAAAAGTTTTTGACAGAACTTATGACTCTACTAAGTATATGTGTGTGTAGCCTGATGGTTAAGGTTAAAACTACGAAATTCAAAAGTCATGGGTTCGAATTAAAGAGATTTAAAATCTACTACTTAAATGTCTTTGGTTCGAATGGTCCATTCAACTACTGGTATGAACCACACTCGAAGACAAGCATTTCAGCTTATTACGAGTAGCTTACTGAAATATTAATTGCATAGGCACTGTTGTAGGGCACCGCTCGTGTTCATTTTCTTAAATACATAATAATAATAATATACATAATATTATTATATATATACATAATAATAAAATAAATACATAACAAATACACGCTCTCGCAGACTAAAAGTGTAAAACAGCTGAATAATGCTGTGTTTTGTATGGTTTCTAGAAACCTAGCGTTCCATCTTAGTCCTCAGGGGTGATTATGATCCTGTGGCGGCGCTGTCGTCACGTCACAAGCGAAACACATCGAAGCCTAGATCGCACTAACAAAGTTCCGAAGTTAAAGCAGCATATATAGAATAGCTCTGAACTACCAATAGGAGCGTTGGCCGCTCCCCGGGCAGAACACCTTGCTCGGCGGGAGATCTCCCCTTTTCCTTCCACCCGCCACAATCCTTATCGAGGATAGATGTATATGTCTATAGGCCACAAAATCCAATTCCCATCAGAAGTACTGTAAGCTCGCTTGTCATCCTTATTCTATAAAAAAATATATTATACCACAAGCACATAATATATTAAATATAACACGTGACGGGAAAACATAGTAGCACTAATAAATTGTAGCATATTTTGTCGGTAGATAATAATAACGGTTTTTACTGCTACCCTGTATTCAGTGAATAAATGGACATTTACGGTTTCGATGTGGTTTAAATAAACCCTTCCCGTATTCCTTGAATATAGCAAGGGCATTACCTACATGACGTATTATTATAAAGTAATATTATAAAATAACGAAGTAATATTATTACTTTCTTACTTCATTGAGTGGCAATTTTTTATTACATTACATAATATTATATGTATTTATTTATTTATAAGGAGTAGGTATTACATAATATTATATGTATGTAAATTATACAACAATTGGTCTTTTTGTATAAACATTGGCTTGCTCCCGTTGAAACTCAATAAATAGGTTGCACTATTGTAATCTTATTTACATTAAAATAAATCGTCTGTTTGGCTCTCTTCAATTGTAGTGTAGTGATGCGCCGAAACAACATCTACTGACACATACACGATTACTTAAGTATTGAAATTTAATATCAATAACATTGTAGCAAACACGTCGCTTCCGCCGCAAGTCATTTCATAAGGAAGTTAAAACCAGTACAAAATATGTTATCATAACAGCGATCTGATGCCAATCAAGAAGCTACGGTCGCCATATTAAATATTAAATGGTAGGACAAAGTGTCGGAACAAATTTTCTTTTTTAACTTATTTTGTGATTTATATTATATTCATGTACTAAGTACATAATGATTTATTTACTATCTATTACTCTTTTAGTCTTTAAAAGACTTATAATTTTTTGGTTAATTTAACTTAAATTTAAAAAAATATTGGAGGTCAAGGTCAGGTTTTCAAAAATTAATGATATAATGTGATAAATTTCCAAAGCTGGTCTTTATAAAAGTGAGTGATCCCTAAATGCAAACTGTCCACCACTTACCAAAAATATGGCGACTCTATGAATAACCAGTGGTATTTTTGGTTTACCTACTTGCTACGAATGCAAGCTGCACGCTAACGCCGTCTTTGTATCGCGTACATACAAATATTTTGTCTGCGTTCAAATCCCCACGCGTACTCGCGTTTCATAAATTTACGTATTACGGATTCGGTCGATCTTTTTGAATAATGCAGCTACGCGGATCTTGCGAGGAATGGTATATTTATTTAGCGTGATTGAACTGTTATGTTTGAGTAAATAGTACAATACGGAATCAAAGAAATAATGATTTCGTACTTTTGGTCGCATTTCTTCATGTCTAGTATTCCATCTGGACAGGTACCCTAAGAATCACTTTCTATAGAAATGTGTGTAAAAAAGAATTTCAACTAACGACAAATATCAAATTTTGAAATGTATTTTGCTTAAAGTAATAAATACATAATATATATGTAGTATTTTAATTTTTAATTGTCATTATAATCTATTTTCTCACGACGAGGTATATCAGCACTAAACTCACAAACATCACATGGTGATTCTCGCGAGAATTGAAATAATGTTACACGCAATGTGACATTTGAAACGAGTGCTATAAACAGGGCAAAGTAAAAAAAAAACTAGAAAAATATTAAATTCGTTTCAAAACGTTAAAACAGATTAAACATTTCTTTTTTCATTTGAGATTCAATTTAAAAAAAATACCAATCAGTTGGAAGTGAACCGGTCATTAACATCAATGAACGTAAACTCATGATAACCGTTCGTTCCTATGAAGTACCTATAAAAACCAGATCTGAATCAGTTAATTAACAGATGTTTTCTACCTTAAGCGAGCTATCGCTACTCAAGTGCCTTTTTGTTTGTGTCGTCTTGTTTTTACGGAAATATGGGTGAATAAAAGTATATTATATTAAGGATGCAGCCCTGGTAGGTCGGCTCGACCGGGGTAAGTTCACACTCTCACAGAATACCAGCATGAAACAGTGGAACAATTGTATTGTATTTTGTATAGTGAGTGTAGAGAACCGGAGACACTTTTTACTGGTAACGAGGTAATCCATCGTAGTCCTCAGGGTTGACAATGCATTTGCAATTTAATTCTTGATAAAAGATCTAGATGTCTACGGGTCATAGAATCCACTTACCATGAGGTGGACTATGTACTCATTTGTCACCCTTATTTTAAAAACATTCTATTGATGGCGGTTTAAGCGAGCTCTTCACACGACTCCCCATTCGTTGTTGTAATAAAAAGATTAGAGAAAATGTCAATCAGCATAAGTGGTAGAATGGCTATTCATGATAATTTTTCTTCATCATTATAGTTCTTGTATGATATATCTAGATCGAAGAAACGGGAGTCTTAAGTACTTGGTTATGGCTGGTACGGCAATCGTTTGGCAATTATGACAAATCTTTTCGAGAGATTTTGAAGCTCAGCTTCACAGTAAACCTCTTTCCTAATGACATAGCTTTTGTGGCCAGATTTCGATGAAAGTGCTAAATGACATATTAAATTACATTTTTTTAATAGAATAAGGGTGAAAAACGAGTAGATAGTCCACCTGGTAGTAAGTGGATGCTGTGGCCTATAGACATCTATATCTATCCTCGATTAAGAATCAAAATGCAGATGCATTATCACCCCAGAGGACTGAGATGGAATGCCTCGTTTCCAGTAAAAGGGTCTCCGGATTTCTACACTCACCATACGGATTCGCTAAAATACTAAAATACTAAAGTATTTTGGTTCTGTCACCAATGGTACTTTAAGTTTTAAATAAAGCAAACTCACTAGCATTTTACGTAGAATATTTTCAAGAGTGCAGTTTTTCGGTTTTCCTCCCTCGAACCTACTCTTTTACTTGCCATACCGAAAAGTAATCTGCGTTGCAAACCTCTGTTCGTAGCTTGGGGCAAGTAATTGGAATTTAACTTAGCTAAATTTAATTTGAATAAAACTAATTTGACGCATTTTATCACGGTTAATTTTATTTGATTTTCATTACATCTAGATTTGATAGAGTACAAATCCTCGCAACAAAAACACGGATTCCTGCCAGTGATAATTCATAAAACTATTAAAATTAACAGAAATCTCAATTTTAATTAAGAATGTTATAATATAATTAATACTGCAAAATAAAATTCAATTATAATCAAACTACTACAAAACTTTGAGATACTGTAAGTTAACTCTGCGTTATTTGGTTCAAAAATTGATAATGAAAAACTGAAGTAGTTCCGATTAACTACGAGATCAGGACTGTGAACACCTCGGTCCTGCCGTAATCATTGGAGACGCAAAGCGCTCATACGAGTAACGCGGGAATTCAAAAATAAGTTTAAGTTAAACATAATAATCGCGGAAAGCAAATCAAGTTTACCAAAAAAACTTCACAAATATATTAGTTTATATAGAATATAGAATGACGCATATTATCGAACATAAAAAGTACAAAGCTTATGTACCGTTCAAAAATTGTAGAATATCTCGGTAATAAACACGTTTACAACGTCAACATGCATAATAAAATTATAGACGGAATGCAAAATATCAGTGTATTAAGACTTAGTGTCTTTGAACTGATCTAGTGCTCTCGGCGCTATGCGGCAAGACGGAAATACCTATAGAGTCAGACGCGGAAGGCACCGGGCACCGGTATTTTATCTGTCTGTGTGTACATTCCAATAGCAATGAACTTTAATACAGGGTAGTGTAAAGTGGAATCAATAACATTCTTATGCCAAATCTTATGTCTGTATATAAATATTAATTATAATGAATATGTTTCTACAAGTGAGTGGTGCAATGATTTTGTATATATTATCAATTGATCAATAGATTAAAAAAAATTCAAAAACGTGGAGTTCGCCAACACGCACTGGGGTAGAGCGACGGAAAAATACTTGTCGTAAATACCCTTTCAGAAGTGAGAGAAGGCCTATACCTAGCTGTGGGTCCTATATAAGCTGTAACTTTAACACTTTGACTGTCCGGTTTGTAGGCACAATAGCATTGAATTACATGCCAATGTTACTTTTATCATAGGATTGGTGCTACTGTTTTTATTATTGCTCGCATGCCTTATTAAATATCGCGATTTTGAATAAAACTAGTTTTTACGGATTTTATCGCGTTTGTTTATTTTATATTATATTCCAGATATTTCGAGAACTTTACAGCACCAGTGGTCAGTGGTACTGGGGTGTTTGACATCCCAAGATCAAGTAAAATACTCGAAACGTTGGGACTATAAAATATGATAGTTAAAAACGATAAAATCCGTAAAACCTAGTTTCATTCAATCTGTAGATGGTAAAGTGATCGCGTAAATTAAAAAAAATCATTAGTATTTTTTACGTGGTATTTTACGTTGTAGCACGAATGGGTCGTCTCGACCGGGGAAGGACCACGCTCTAACAGAATACCAGCGTAAAATAGCAGCTTAATACTGCTGTGTTTCGTATGGTGAGTGTAGAGAAATAGAGACCCTCTTTACTGGAAACAAGGCATTCGATCTTAGTCCTCACGGGTGACAACGCAACAATTTTGATTCTTAATCGAGGATAGATGTAGATTTGTATGAGTTATAGCAACCACTTACCATCAGGTGGGCTGTGTACTCGTTTGTCACCCCCATACTTTAAAAAAAGTACAAATTATGTACTTTTTTTAGGAGGGAGTCTTAGCCACTCAAAGGATTAAGGAAATGATTTTATCATGGAAAGTCGTACAGTAAGTTTCGAGTCAATCACCCAGTAAAATAAAGGTTTCATAGAAACTGTAACACCCTATTTCACCCTCTTATGTGTTGAATTTTCAAAAATACATTCTTAATGGATGCCTATGTCATAAAAGACAGCTACTGTCCGAAGTTCAGATTTCTAAGTCTAGCGGTTTTAGCTGTGCGGTGATAGATGAATCGCTATCTTGGTTCAATCAAACTAAAATGAATTACTAATAACTTGTTCTCATGTCTTCGTGATATTTTGAGTTGAGAACATAATTAAAGTCGTTAAATGTACTAAAATGTAAACTATTTTAAATTTCAAAAGGCTACTAATCATTACACTCCTCAAGGTAAACAGATATTAAACCTCTTTCGTATAGTGCTGGCCATGAACAGCACTGATAATAGTCATTATAAAATGTAAAAAATAAATTATAATATTTTATTGAACTTAATTAAATGGAGTCAATACTTATACTTCAATGCTTTTGTACGTGGTAGAGCCATATTGCAGCTATATTACTGGTATAGTAGTAGCACCAATGGTTCGACCGCTCTCTCAGAATACCCAGCTTAAAATAGTAGCTTAACGCTGCTGTGTTTCGTATGGTGAGTGTAGAGATCGAAGACCCTTTTTACTGGAAACAAGGCATTGCCTCTTAGTCCTCACGGGTGATAACGTAACAATTTTGATTTTTAATCGAGGATAGATTTAGATGTATATGGGCCGCAACAACCACTTACCATCAGGTGGACTATGTGCTCGTTTGTCACCCTTGTCCTGTAAAAAAGAAAATAAACGGGAAGCAGTCTCAAAAGAGCAAAAAGCCAACGGTACCGTTTAAGGCAAATACTTCTTACTTAGTCCATGACCAGACCAGAACTATTGTGAGCTGGTAAAGAAGAAGAAGCCAAGAAGAAAGAATTAATTAATATGTAAACTATCGATTCGCGCTGACTTCGCACGAGTAATTTCTGGATCTCGACAGCAGAGCCACCTATCGGGTCCAATCGTAAATCTAAACCATCCAGAGAACCACTCAAACACACACAAAATATTTCATCAAAATCGGTCCAGCTGTTTAGAAGGAGCTCAGTGAAGAACACACGTACAGGAGAACATAACCAACATCGGCGTTCTTTATTCAAATCGCCCATATCATTTTCTTTTTAATTGTCCTTTTTTTTCCAAGTTGTAATGTTTCCGTTTTTAGTTGAGGTCACGTTATCATAATAACATACATTTTTTGAATTCGTAGGTGAGCGAAATGAAGGTGATCGTCTTACTTAAGTCACCTCAACCTAAATATTATTATAAAATTATCTTAATTCAATTAGTCATGACAAGAAGCTAACATAGTTGATTTTATTTCACCATGAAAATAAAATACGAATAAAATGTAAAATTTTTAGACTACCGTTATCTGAAACACATTTTTATATCTGGCTGTGATAACTTTAAATTTAACATGAGTAAAAAGTGTTCAATGTTTCATTATACAATTTTTTTCTCGAATCTTCCAAGGTGAAATAGATGAATATCTCCAAATATTTGCTTACACACACACTTGAAAAAGGGTTGCGATACCGTTATTTCCGGGATTATAATATTCTAAAGGAATTCCGGTAAGTACATCGTTCTATTGCTCCGTTTAATATAGTTTATATATGTACATAAAATATCCTTTTAACAAATAATTAATTTTAAGTTCTAATCGAGTGATTTATAATTTGCATTTTACATAATGAGATAGTGCAATCATTATTGTATTGAAGTTGTTTTTTTAACGCATGGTAAAAGGGTATTAAAATCCTCAAAATTTTCTGCCGATTTCCAAAAAGGAGACGGTACTCAATTCGAGTATATGTTTTTTTTTGTTTTTTTTTTTATGTGTGTTACCTCATAACTTTGTACTGGGCGAACCGATTTCGATGATTCTTTTTTTATATGAAAGCTGATAGTTCTCGTGTGGTCCCATATGTTAATTTTATCAAGGTCAGACCAATGGTTATTGAGTTATTCTTAAATAACCTATATTGAAGTCGCTTATATTGAAGTCGGCTGTACAAAATTTTAAATTTTAAATTATAAACTTCCAAATAGTTAATTTTACAATAAACGTTCAAAAACTATGCTTCAAAATTAGATTGCAATTTAAAGCATTCCGTAACAAGACTTCTAATTACTGTTACCGCCTTAAACTAAGGATTCTTTACGTGACAATTATATTGCTGTTCACACTTGCGATAAAATTTTTAAGTACCCACATAAAGGAAAACAAACAAGCGTATAAGTGAGTGCTCAAGTGGTTAACAACTTGTAGTTTTGAAAAAAAAAAACAATAAGGAATAGTAAATTGCGATTTGAGTCCCTTGAGTTATATATTGTACATGGACAAAGATACAGATCAGGAACAACTATACAAACACTTATTTATTTATTTATAAGGGTCACCGACAGATGATACACAAACAAGATACAAACAAGCATTGTGAGAAACATGCAATGTGCTCACCCAGTTATAGGCAACCACAGCTAACACAGAGTAATGTTGCGAAAAGTTAAATAAAGTAAAATTTTATAGTACAGTAGCAAAATTGCGTATTTATGAGAAATTAAAAAGGTTTACACTTATCATCTAAAAGTTAGATTCTAAATAAAGTAAATTTTTTCTTCTGTAATTATTTAAATTGTCATTGAAAATACATATCCAAATCAGATGGCTTAGATACGAGTATATCATTATACAGTCTAAATTACATTCTGCATAATGCTGAATTAAGACCGAGGTTAGTCCTGTGAGGTGGGACCATAAACAGCTTGTAGACATTAAATCGTGGTAATCTGCTTGGAGCATTAATGTTAACCATTTCCAGTAATTGAGGACAATCGATGCCATTATTACACAGTTTGTAGAGGACGCTTGCACTTGTCACTCTTTGAAAATCTTTCATTAATTTGTCCGCAACTAGATTTAATTAGGACCATCTTTACGACTTGGCTGCGAAGCTGTAACAGATCAGCTGTAACGACAGGCATCGTAGTGTATATAAGTAAATAAAGTATATCTTTATCAACTACGTAACAAACATTAGAAATGTTTGGAATTAGATTTGAAATAAGTTATATATGTTTGCCTGAATGTCCTGAATATACATGTCTACTAGAGGATATTTCTATATAATCTTAGTATATAATAAAGTACGTGAGGGTAATATAGTCATCCGGTTAATATGGTCACTTTCTTACAACTCAAAAAATACACCCTTGTTTGCATAGATGGTTCTGCCTCATGTTCATTAGTCAATTAAATAATAAAGGATCAAAAAGACGCTGCTTTATCGACGCCATTGTGACAATTAACATCATTATAGTAAATAATTTAGTCTATTTTGGTATTGTGTAGTTAAATTGTGTGGTTAAGTTATTTTTTTAAAGTATTCCTAATTATTGCCAAAGCTTGTTTGCTATTTTTTCTTAAATATATTAGTTATAGTATAGGATTTTGTGTTTTTGTCTCCGTCCTCGTCCTAGTTTTGGTTTTGGCGGCAAACCTTAAGTTGATTATATTACCCTCACGTACCTTATGTAATAATTAGTGTCTTTGTTATCGTACAACGTATCGTTCTTTATACACTTTCACACACAAAAATGTTTTATAGCCACGCCACGCTGCAGCTATATTATGGTTGTAGCACGAATGGTGCGGCTCGACCGGGGAAGGACCACGCTCTCACAAAATACCAGTGTAAAATAGCAGCTTAATACTGCTCTGTTTCGTATGATGAGTGTAGAAAACCGGAGACCCCTTTTACTGGAAACGAGGCATTCCATCTTAGTCCTCAGGGGTGACAACGCATCTTCATTTTGATTCGTAATCGAGGATAAATCTAGATTTCTAATGGGCCACATTATCCACTTACCGTCAGGTGAACTGTGTGCTCGTTTGTCACCCTTATTTTATATAAAAAAAACAAGTGTGTGTCGTGGGACACTCGGCTGGAATGAAGTTACTTTCGTAGTATCGTAGTATACTATTATTGGTAAATGTATTATTTAACAAATACAAATATATGAATTACCAGCATCTATTAAAATAAAGCATCGTTTAAAATAATATTTATTTCATGGCAAGATAAGAAAAAGTGCCAGGGAGATGGATATTATTCCATCTGGCTCGTACTATAGAAAGATGGTTGTAACGGAAAAACCTTACACTTTTTCTCGCCTAGCCCCCATCCGTAAAATTCGTTCCGTGCAATAAGGAACTAAGTTCCAATAATGTCTATTAACCACTCAGAATATTTTTTCTTGTATAATTTATTTAAGATGTCTTAAAAAAGTCGACCGAAAGCGAAACGAAGAGATTCGCAATATGGCAGGTTTGAAAGATGACCTTATCACAAAAATTGATAAGGGCGTGCTTCGATGGTTTGGGCACGTTGAGCGAATGAGTGAAGACCGAATGGTGAAGAAAATATATAGCGCGAAAGTTAATATTAAAAGGTGTCGAGGTAGACCGAGACTAACTTTCGAAGACCATGTGAGCAAACTGCTCGAAGAGGGGAGGGTCAAGAGTACTCGGATACCTAGACGTGCATGTATGAAGAAGATAATGAATCTGAAAGAAGCGAAAGAGGTATGTAAGGATCGTGACACTTGGTGATCTGTTCTCTCTGGCTACCCCGTCAGGGATTGTGCGTGAAGATAAGTAAGTAAGTAAGTAAGTAAAAAAGTCGAGATCTGTGTTATTAGTTGATTTTATATTATAGGTACGTGTCAAGCGGGAAACTGGCGAGTTTTAGTTTTATTTATTTATGTCATCGATCACTAATTATGTACACACAAACCGTAGTAGTCGGGGGCTAAACGCTCGCTGTAAATTTTTCGCCAGCAATCCGAGTTCAATCCTAGTTGGCATTGCAATTGAAATGAAATGTCAATGAAATTGTTGATTGCACTTTTAAGTGCTGATTTGTAACATTGATAATGGTGAACGAAAACGTTGTGAGGAAATCTGCTAAATATTTTAAAGATATGTAAAGTTTGCCAACACACACTGAAGCAGCGTGGCGGGGACTTATTACCCCATAAACCTCTCGGAAATGTGAAGGGGCCTGTGCCCAGAAGAGTAACGTATATAGGCTACAACTTTACTTTACTATAAATTGAATTATAAATTCAATTTATAGTAAAGGACAGATATATTTATACACTTTGTACACTTTGTACGTGGTACAAAAATATTTTATATATAATATATATTAACCCTTATTTTAAATTTTTGTACTTTTTCTTCTATTTTCATTAAATTTAATAATGTTGTGACAACCTGTAATTTGTAGCTAAATAAGCATAATATGTAATGCAAAGATAGAAAGCAACAAATAGTATATATTGTACCTACTGTAAGATGTACTTAAAAAAAAAAGGAATTGTGTATAACTGATTATTGGCAGAACCACTCTCATATCCCCCGTTTTGATTGCAGACGTATACAGCTCGCCGGTACAACATAACGGGTTTAAATCCATCAGGCTGCTAACAGAAACGGTTACCGCCTATCAAAGTCTGCCGAACCCAGGCCTTTACATTTTAACATGAGTATAATAAATAGCCTTATAGGGAGGATATTTTCTATAGTTGCCACGCTTGGCAAGCGGGTTGGCAACCGCAATTTATTTATTTTTAATTGTTTACAAAGACACTGCTACCCATCTCCTGATTTGTTTCCCTCTCAGTCAGTAATTTAACTAGAGGCTTTAAAATCACATAATATGTATTATGCTAATGGTGAACCTCGAAAAACCAAAGTACACCGAGGAAGGTGTTGGAGCTCACTTCTAGAATCTGTTGAGATAACGACATTGTATGTAGGGATAAAGCTTCATAGATTGCCACTAGCTCAGCTGCCATAATGGAAATACTCACATAGATTTTTAACTTTATTGCCATGCCGTTCAGTATATCGTAAAATGAAGCCCCAATTTAAGGAATAAAAGGATGAATCTGAATGACAGAGTGAGAAATTGTTTAATAAGAGAAGAGTGTGGTTTGCAAGATGATGTTGTGACCAAGATTAAGAAAGGAATGCTTCGGTGGTTTGGTCATGTAGAAAGAATGAATGAGGAAAGTGTGACAAAGCAAATTTATGTTGCAAAGGTGAATGGCAGAGTCGGGAAGGGTCGCCCTAGGCGAAAGTTTATCGACCAAATTGGCGATATATTGAAAATGGGCCAAATCAATAGTACCTTTAACCGACGAGCGTGTATGCGTAGGTATATGGATGTGGAGGAAGCGAGAGAGGTCTGTCAGGATCGTGCCAAATGGAAGTCCATAGTCTCTGCCTACACCTCTGGGTGACAGGCGTGAGTGTTTATGTATGTATGTATATGTAATTTAAGGAATTATCTTTCGAAACATCTGTCAGGCCCATCTTTGCGCATGGGCAAATTGCCCCGAGAACTATGGGGCTGGTTTCTACTACCATTTATATTGCCTATTGATAGACATAGCCCCATAACAGACATAAAAGTCCCATTTATTATGTGTCCAGGGCCCCCATCGGGTTTAAGACGGTGTTGCCATCTGTAAATATCGTCAGGTAAGTGGGGAAATTGATACACATGTTTATCAAGGTCAATTCATGGTATTGATGTTTAGGCTTTAGGACTCCAAGCGCACGTTGGCAATCGTAAATGAGCACAACATAACAACAATGTAGCAGACGATGCGAGCGTTATCAACCGTTGGGCGCGCGGCCATTTTTTATCGTATCATTCACAAATAACCGCCAACGTCGACCGTTAGCACCTGCCTGTTGCTCACAGTACACATGATATAACTACAGCTTAAGGCTCGCCACATACATACGGAATTCCGTTTCGGGATTCCGTTTCGATATTCCGATTCGAGATTCCGAACGCAGCAAGTTCTTATAAAATCTATGACCCGTCACACACGTACGGTAGTTTTCCGTTCGAAATTTTGCGGCCAAAACGTGATTCTGTTCCGGGCCTAAGGCCGGCCTACATACAGAGTTCTGTTTCGGGATTCCGTTTCGGAATTCCGAACGAGTTGGCCACACATATACGAATTCCCGTTTTGTCCGCAAAATAGCGAACGTAAAAATAACCATACGTGTGTGACGGGTCGTAGATTTTATATGAACTTGCTGTGTTCGAAATCTTGAATCGGAATATCGAAACAAAATCTTGAAACGGAATTCCGTATGTATGTGGCGGGCCTTAAGCTGTCTTTAAACTATGATATAACCTAGGCCGCTAAGTGTATTCAAACTTGAATACACATCGAATCTATACGTATAATAAAAATGTTAAGTGCTGGTGTCTGTACATTGTATATTTTTGTGACAGATACCATTGAGATGAACCAAAAATAAGTCATTAAATACATTTCTACCATTTTAGAATTGTCTGTCTGTATGTTTATGAACATACCACGTCTAAAATATAAAACTATACAAATAAATAAAAATTGAAGAGTCTGTTTGTAATGTCAAAATACCAGCATTTTATTAGATGCATATGAAAGTATACGGTACTTATAACAAAAACACGATTTTTAAAATTTTTGTCTGTCTGTCGGTCTGTCTGTCTGTCTGTCTGTTTGTTCCGGCTAATCTCCGAAACGGCTGGACCGATTTCGACGGGACTTTCACTGGCAGATAGCTAATATTATAAGGAGTAACTTAGGCTACTTTTAATTTAGAAAAGGAATTAGGGTGCCGCGCAACATAATTAAAACCCCAAATTTCACGCGGGCGAAGTCGCGGAGAACAGCTAGTAATGAATAAAACCCGATAATGTATCTATAAACATAGAAATAAAATTGAAATGTCTGTAATATCGAAACAACTGTCTGTTATTGAACTGAGAGAGTTCATTGCATACCATTAATATATAAGTAGCCATAACTAAAAAAAATGTTTGTCTGTCTGTCTGTCCGGGCTAATGACTGAAACGATTGTAATGAAACTTCACGAATAAATAGAGTAGAAGTAGAGTAGAATGCGTAGAGTGGTCTAGGCTATATCATACCCGATAAACTTGCAGATTTTTTTTAAAAACGTTACCCCCACACTAGGATTTTCTCCTGTATCGTGGAGGCAGTTTACAAACACAAATTGCACGAGGACAAACATCCAGACCCGGAACAATTATCTGTAAGCCATACAAATATTTGTTCCGTGCGGGATCCGAACCCGCGACCCCTAGCGCAATAACTCATTGCTAAGCCACTGCGCCACCGAACCGACAATATCTTTGATGAATATCTTAAATCTACACTTATATAAAGCAACACTAATAGATCTTATCCAGGCGAAACCAGGGCGGGTAGCTAGTTAATCATAAAAAATAATTGCTGAGCGTAGTAGTTGACAAGCATTATACAGTATTAAACAAAACTTTGTTCGTGGTAGAGCCATGCTGCAGCTATATTATGGTTGTGGCACGAATGGGTCGACTCGAACGGGGAAGGAACACAGAATACCAGCGTAAAATAACAGCTTAACGCTGCTGTGTTTCCTATGGAGAGTGTAGGGAATCGGAGACCCTTTTTCTTGGAAAAGTGGCGTTCCATCTTAGTAGATTCGCAAACGAGGATAGATGTGGATGTTTATGGGCCGTTATGTTTATAGGATAGGGTGACAAACGACCACCACGAGTCCACCTGATGTTAAGTGGTTGCTTCGGCCTATAGACATCTACATCTATCCTCGTTTGCGAATCAAAATGCAGATGCGTTGTCACCTGTGACCTGTAAGGACTAAGATGGAACGCCTCTTTTTCAGGAAAAAGGGTCTCCGGTTCCCTACACTCACCATACGAAACACAGCAGTGTTAAGCTGCTCTTTTACGCTGGTATTCTGTGAGAGCGTGGTCTTACCCCGGTCGAGCCGACCCATTCGTGCTACAACTATACTCGTACTACTAATATAGCTGCAGCATGGCTCTACCACGTATAACCCCTGTGGCTTACAAAGTACGTAAATCCGTCGGTCATGCGCCTGATCTCTTCGGTCGTGTAGTATTACTATCCCATCGCACTATGAGAGTGAGGGAATAGAGAGTGCACCTGTGTTTGCACTTCGCACACACTCGGTAACTAAAATCCAGTTTTGCGGGGACTAGTCTCTGTTGAGACTGGCCGCTATGATTGAATTACAGACTGGAGGACATCATTATTATGTCACAAAGATCTTGTAGGCGGTCGATAAATGCGGTTTACGATCTAACGAAAAATAGACCGACGACATATAAGTTTTCTAGTTATAAAAAGACAAGAAGCAGCGTCGATAATAAATACACCTATAGATTGCCAGTAAGGGGCCATATTTATTATCATCATCATCATTACAATTCATCATAAGCTTTACGTGGTAGAGCCATGCTGCAGCTGGTATGGTTGTAACACGAATGGGTTGGCTCGACCGGGGTAAGGTCACGCTCTCACAGAATACCAGCGTAAATAGCAGCTCAATGCTACTGTGTTTCCGAACGTCTGTGTAGAGAATCTGAGACCCTTTTAACTGAAAACAAGGCATTCCATCTTAGTCCCCAGGGGTGACGACGCGTCTGCATTTCGATTCCTAATCAAGGATAGATGTAGGTGTCTATGGGCTACAGCATCTACTTACCATCAGGTGGACTGTGTGCTAGTTCGTCACTCTAATTCTATAAAAAAAAAAACAATTTGACTTCTAAACATTGGTCTCTCCCATTGATATATAATTCTGGTCCTGAGCCAGCTGGATGCATCGGCTTCTTGCATCTCTTATTATATTTGTCACTGTAGTTTATTTAGTATACAGTATGTAAAATCATTTCATGAAATTTCTAGTCCTATGTGGGAGTAAGGGTTTAAAAATATACTATCAGTCACCCAGTGGTCGAAATTCGACCGTAATTCAAATACAGATATCTAATATTTAATGCATAAAATAAACGCTTTCTTGCCTTGCCATAAACTCCACAGCTTATTGAAAAAGGAATATTAGAAATCGCACAAAATTCATAGCTAATTCAATCAATCTGTGGTAATTATTTTGTTGGCAACATTTTAAAATTCTTTGGTGACTATCTCTACCCCGTGTGCCTGTTTTACCATAGGCTATTATGTGTTTGACATTTGATATTGGCAGTGTGAACGTAAACAATGAATTTCTTATTTAATTTAATGTATTTAACACATATTACAGTAACACATATTATGTATTATTTTAACTTTCTGCACTCCTCTTTATAAACTTTTACTATACCAAATCTCACACTCCGTGTGCACAATATGCTTAAAAAGGGGGACAAAGTTTATACTTCACGTGTTAATATACATACAATAGGTTTAATTGCAAAGTAAAAAAGGAAAAGAATAGCACTCGTCAATAGATATTTTGCCTCGACATAAATTTTGCCCGATTTCTACCGACTTCAAAAAGGAGACAGTACTCAATTCGACTGTATGTTTTTCTTATGTGAGTTACCTCATAATTTTTTACTGGGTGAACCGATTTCGATGATTTTTTTTTATTTGAAAGCTAATGCTTCATATGTGGTCCCATATTGATTAAGGTCTGATCAATAGTTTTGAGTTATACTTATTAATTTATATTAATATCGGTTGTACAAAATTTTTAATTTTAAATTATCCTAAATTGCAAGACTCAAGAATTAATCGTTTTACGTATATTTGTAAGGAGTTATACAATCGCGAGATATTTTTGGGGCTTTTATGCAAAATTAATTTCTTAACGGTACGGGTATATTTAAGGTTTATACCTTTACAGTTACAGCTTGTAGTGACGGCGTAATAGAATCCACTACTATCCCATATCATCCCGTGAGTGTTATAGAGGAGGCAGAGGAAAATGAAACTGGAGATGAGCAGCAGGATCTCTCTAATAACAACTTTTATACGTGGTAGACCCACGCTACAGCTATGTTATGGTTGTAGCACAAATGAGCCGGCTCAACCGGGGAAGAACCACACTCTCATAGAATATTAGCGTAAAATGACACCTTAATGCTGCTGTGTTTCGTATGTTGAGTGCAGAGAACCGGGGACCCGTTTTACTGAAAACGATTCCATCTTAGTCCAGGGGTGACATCTGTATTTTGATTCTTAATCGAGGATAAATGTAGATGTCTATGGGCCACAGCATCCAATACCATCAGGTGGACTGTGTGCTCGTTTGTCACCCTTATTCTATAAAAAAATCAAAATAATAAAAAACTGTGGTTGCTTGCCCGGTTGCCAGGCGTAGTAATTATTTCACATATCCCCATTATGAGGCAATCTTGGGCAGACCTATATTTAACAGTGGACTTTGATAGGCTCGGATAAATGAATAACCGAGACATCATTTGCAAAATGATACAAAAATAACTCTACATCGATGCAGGCGCAGGCAGCGTAGTTCTTTAGACAAATAAATACGAATGGAACGGCTCTCGTAATATGGGTCGCGATAAGGTTTAATCCAACACGCCGTGAAGCGAACAAATATTTAAAATTTTGCGGTAACATCTCGGGCGTCGTACACTATCGTTGGTACGCAATCAGCGCAACCGGTTTTGTGGTATTCTTAACGGATAAGACGCGAGAGACGGCAGTTCAAACTGATTGATGCACTCACCGGCCGTTCGGCGCCGACTGCGAGTGGACCAGCTTCACCGCGAACAAAAACTGTATAGCACACACAAGCAGGCAACAGAGGTTCAGCGAGAGTGTCAACGCGCACAACGCTAGTGTCACTTCATACACCACCGCGAACTCCTCGGGGGCACTGGTCGCGGGCGCGGATATCTTCAGGAGAAACAGCAGCGCCAGCAGTGCTAGGAGCAGACTGACGAGACACAGCAAAGCCAGCGACGTTAGCGCCTCCTCTGTAGCGGCCCGTGAACTTCTACTCCTGATCGGCACCGGCTTAGGCTGCAGTCCTGTAGCATTTCCATTCGCAAGTTTCGGCGGCGAGGCCACTGGAATAGGTGAAACGACGGGCACTGGAGCGGGCGCCGCTGGCTGAGCGCCTGGACTGACGCTGGCCGAAGTCCCGCCGACCGAATGCTTGGACGAGTCTAACGTGGAAACGTTCAGCGATAGATGATGGTGCGGCCGCCGTGGCATGTTCTGGTAGCGGTGGTCGGCATCGTTAGCCGCCGGCGGCCGCTGTGCATGTTTCAACATAGCGCGGCTCTCACGCCGTGGGCCGCCATCCCGCCGACTGGTTCTCCGGCATGCGGGCCGGTTTGGGGCTGGTTACGAGCGACACGGCCGCTCTGTGCGACGGACGCGACACGACTGAAGTCGACCGGCCCCCTCGGCCGCGCCTCTACCTGCGCTTGCGAGTAATTACGTCAATCAGACCGGTGCAGGGTGCACCAACCACCGCATACCACAACCTACCCCGATTTACTTTGATCCCGGTCGCATTGAATGCGTGTCATAGTGAAGTTATTTGCTCACAATCGTTTATTGTCATTCTGTATCAAGACAGGCGTGATGTTTATAAACTGAACTTCTATATAATAAACTATCTGCTGTGAGATTTACTAACATGTAACGTTATATTGATACATAACATGAATTCCTCAATGAATATTCTTGATCAACTCCTAGCTCTCTGAAGTCCTGCTCTAACTAGAGTAGTTTAACAGCATTTAACACTAACAATAAGATTCCATAAAAAAGTTTTTCGGTTTGATTAATAAATATATCATCGATATTATTTCTGTAAATAAAAGAATTATTTTTAAAATATTGCTTCGATTTATTATTATTACAAGAACACCAGCAATTCTATTAATTACACGTATTGCGTTAATCTCTCTAACTAAACCATTACAACTTAACAAGTCCGTTACTGAATATGGCGCCTCTCTCATAAATTCCAGCATAGGGGATAATTGCAATAATTGCCAATCGCAATTATGTATGAGTTGGTAACCGCACTTATTTATTTTTAGTTGTTATAATAAAGACGCTGTTGCGAATCTCCTGGTTTATTACTGACTGTCGTCTAGAGGATATTGCATGGATTCCCGCGGGCGCTAATGTAATTGCTAGTTGCAACTGTATGGTTATGCCTATTTACCACGTGCTCGACGGTTAAAAACGTGCGTTTCTTGTTTTTGTGTGTCATAAAAGTAAGTCACAAACGAGCACACAGTCCACCTGACGCTAAGTGAATGCTGTGACCTATACACCTATATCTATAATCGATTAAAACTCAATATGCTTTGTCACCCGTGAAGACCGATGCCCCATTACCAGTTAAAAGGGTCGCCGGTTCTCGTCACTCACAATACGAAACATGGCATTTATATGTGGTAGAGTCATGCTGCAGCTATATTAGAAGTATAGTTGTAGCACGAATGGGTCGGCTCGGCCGGGGAAGGAACACGCTCTCACAGAATACCAGCGTAAAATAGCAGCTCAATGCTGCAGTGTTTCGTATGGTGAGTGTAGAGAACCGGAGACCCTTTTTACTGGAAAAGAGGCATTCCATCTTAGTCCTCACGGGTGACAACGTATCTGCATTTTGATTCGCAAACGAGGAGAAATGTAGATGTCTATGGGTCACATCAACCACTTACCATCAGGTGGGCTGTGAGCTCGATTGTCACCCTATCTTATAAAAAAAGCATTATGCTGCTATGATGCTGGTCCTTCCGACCCATTCGTGTTGCAGCAATGATATAGCGACAGCGTAGTTCCACTTCCATCATTAAAAGAATGTCACGAAAATCATATTATTTAAAAACATCAAAGACTTTGTATAATTATTATAATAATGTCATTCAGACTGAATTTCAGTCAAGACGGCCAGCCTCAACGGAGACTAGCCATCGTCGCAGGACAGGATTATAGTGCACAAGTGTATGCGCAAGTACATGTGCACTCTCTTTTCCCTCACTCTCATAGCCCGATGGGACGATAAACCGACACGTTTGGAGAAAGATCAGGCAGGACCAACGGCTTTACTTACTTTCCGAGGCACGGGGGTGAGACACCATCAACTTCCTGACTCCGGGCAGCTACTGAGAATTTCTTGACGGAAAAACTCAATAACAGATTTTTTTTGGTCCAACCCGGGATTCGAACCCGGGACTTCATGATCGGCAGTCACGGTTATGATCACTAGGCCGACGTGGCAGTCAGTAATGAGATATATAATGCAAGCTGTAACATACTTTACTTTATACTTTCATTGTTAGATGTAGAGCCGTGGAAAGAGTGACCATCTATACAAATAAATAAAATTGAAGTGTCTGTTTGTAATGTTAAAATAACAGCCTTTTACTAAATGTATATGAAAGTATATACGTTACTTATAAACACAATTTTTAAATTTTTTGTCTGTTTGTTTGTTTGTCCCGGCTAACCTCGGAAATGGCTGGACCGATTTTGACCGGATTTTCACTGGCAGATAGCTGATATTATAAGAATTAATTTAGGCTACTTTTATTTAAAAAAAAGAATTTTTAACAGTGGTAGAGCCAGGCGGCAGCTTTTGTTGTCGCGCGGATGGGCCGGCTCGAACCGAGGTGGTACCACGACCTCACAGAATACCAGCGTGAAGTAGACGTTTATCTCTGCGTTTCGCTTGGTGAGTGCAGGTGGCCGGAGGCCCTTTTTACTGAAAATGAGGCATTCCATTCTAGTCCTCACGGGTGAAAACGCATCTGCAATTTGATTTGTAATAGAGGATAGATGTAGATGTCTATGGGCCGCAGCAACCACTTACCATCAGGTGGACTGTGTGCTCGTTTTTCACCCTTATCCTGTAAAAAAAATCCAATCGTAATAAATTACGCGCGGGCGAAGTCGCGTGGAACAGCTAGTTCAATTTCGACGCCGAAATTTACACCAGTTCGCAATAACAAGACCTCTGAGAACTAGCAAAAATTCTAGGGTCTTTTATTTCTATTACTGTTATTACGATGACCTTTATTTTTGACGGTAATCCATTATATTAAATACTAGCTGTACCCCGCGACTTCGCTCGCGTGTATTTTAGGGTTTTAATTTTACTGCGCGGAACCCTGATTCTTTTTTTTTTAATATAAATAGCCTAAGTTACTCCTTATGACAATAGCTATCTACTAGTGAAAGTCCCGTCAAAATGGTTCAGCCGTTTTCAAGATTAGCCGGAACAAACAGATAAACAGATGGACAGACAGACAAAAATTTTAAAAATAGTGTTTTAATTATAACACTATTTAAATTGCACCGTATAAAAGGAGTGGACTTCGCTTGATATAGAGTGACATAAAGTTTGCATAGTACTGTCAAACAAAAGCGTTCAATTTGTATTTTACCACATATCTCTTTTGTTTGAGTAACCAACGAATCTCCGAAAATGTCTGTCATTTTGTTTAATAATTACATTTTTAAAACGTGAAAAGACAAAACGAAGAACCACGTAGTAAAGAAATTGAATTTAATTTACCTTGCGGCTTGCCTTGTCATATATTAGTGGGTAATTAAGGTCACGGAGACCAAGATTGTGTTGTTCTTTGACAATTTTTGTATTAAAGTTTTATTTGTGTTTCTGACCAAAAAGTTGCGGGTTTAAATCCGTAACATGTAATACGTAAATATACAGGATTATTTACGGCGAAGAGAAGGTTCTGAATAAATAATATAGCTACATGGTGAAAAAACTAACAAAAAGGTAACTAAAAAAATCTCAATAATTCTTTTATCTTTTAAATTAAAAATGCGTGGTAATGCATTATTTAACCGATTCTACTGCGCACGCACACGTTCGTAAAGGTCGATCGGTAGGCAAAAACGTTGTTGCCCATAAATCACATTCAATTTGGGATAATTTCACATAGAAGTAGAAGAGTTATTTACTCGTATTTTCAAAAAATGGAATAATGGTATATCATTATTTATATATTTAAACTTAAGTTTAAAATATGGCTACACTTTGGTAATTAACCCTGTATTACAATGAAACCAATGTTTTCGGTGAAAATAATTTTTACGGATTTTTTCGCGTTTAATTTAACTTTTTACTTCCCGACGTTTCGGGTGCTTTTCAGCACCCGAAAGTCCCTCCCGTGAGCACGGGTGCGGAAAAGCATAAATTAACGTAAAAATTAATTTCATTTAATGTGTAGTCTTCGCATAAATGTAAGAAATCACAATTTGTTCGGGTCAAGATGAATTAGCGTGTTCAAATACTGCATTGCTAATAGAAGAAAGGGTAGCAAACGAGCATCATCTGATGGTAAGTGGACAGATGATTATGATGACCCGTAGACACAGACATCACAATTGACAATAAAAATACAAATGTGTTGTCACATTTAGATATATTCTCAATTAAAAATAAAAATGCGTATACGCTGTCACCTCTGAGGACAAAGACAGAAAAGAAGAGAGAGAGAGAAGAAAAAGACGTCTCCGATCGTCGTCACTCACCGTAGAAACACAGGAGCATTATACTGCTGTTTCACGCTGGTATTGCAAGGTGGAAGGAAAAGGGAGATCTCCCGCCGGGCAAGGTGTTCTGCCCGGGGAGCGGCCAACGTTCCGAGTGGTAGCTCGGAGCTATTCTATATAATATACTGCTTTAACTTCGGAACTTTGTTAGCGCGATTTAGGCTTCTATGTGTTTCGCTTGTGGCGCGACGACAGCGCCGCCACACAAGTGTTAACGTGTTGTGACAATACAGAGGTGTAAAGGTAAACACCAAAACTATCCACTACCCCATATCATCCTGTAGGTGTCAAATGGGCAGCAGCATTGTCCAACTATGGCAAATTATACCCTCCATGAGGCAATATGTGTGGGCTTCATGGGGAGGCCTATGTTCAACAGTGGACTTTTGATATACTCAAACGATAATGGTAACTTACGAAATCATTTCTTTTTGGAACGAAGTTCCTTATCGCACGGTACTACAGAATAAATAAGAATTTGGCAGATGGGGGCTAGGCGAGATAAAGTGTAAGATTTTTCCGTCACGACCCCCTTTCTATAGTGCGAGCGAGATGGAATAATATCCATCTCCCTCACACTTTTCCTTATCTTGCCATGAAATAAATATTATTTTTAAATGACGCTTTATTTTAATAGACGCTAGTAATTCATTTATTTGTATTTGTTAATCAATTATTTATAATACGTGTATCAATAATAATATACTACGAAAGGAACTTCGTTCCAACCGAGTGTTCCAGGACACTCACGCATAATTTATCTATCAAATTATTTATTGTTTTTTATTTTTATATCCAAGGATGTAAGAAAGTGGGTTATTCGAGTAAAGAAACTCGAGCGCTAAAATAATCTATAATCAAAAATACTGTTTTCTTTACATACATGCGAACAAAAGTAGAACACTAACTTAACCAATCATTAGCTGAACAACTTGATGTAGCGGTAAGCCGTTAGACACTCGACATGCAACTTCTGAGAATACCTGTATCCATTATCTATTTCATTACATCCTATATAAGTCCATTCCTGTACATAGGCCTCCCCATATAGCCTCATAAGGAATGAATGAATTTTGCCATAGTTGCCACGTTTGACAGGGGCGTTGGCAACCGCAGTATATTTATAATTTTCAATTGTTAAATTAGGAAGATGTTTGTGGCCATCTGCTGTTTCAGTTTCCCTCAGTCATGATACCCACGGGTAGTAGTAGTAGTAGTAGTAGTAGTGTAGTAAGAATATCCACTACCACATATCATTATGTGGTAGTGGATATTCTTACTACACGGTTCGAATTTCTATACGGTAAGTAATACTCTTATTATTGCATACCTTAAGCGCTTAAGAAAGCGCAAGGTATGTTCTACTATCGCCTAAAAATTAAGATTCCAACGTTTTATCGAATAAAATCGTATCTAGCAATCATATTATCCATATAAATGATATAAAAAGCACATTGTTAGAAAGATAAATGATTGTTGAACTTATTAATATTTTTTTAAAATCGATTAATTGCTACTTTTAAATAAAAAAAGGGGTTTTAGTGGCTTATGGTGTGGATTTATCAAGCCCGGAAGGCTTGTAAACACTCTAACTTTTGATAATATCAATTGTTTAACTCAATCTATTTTTTAATCTCTTCATCTATCATGTGGGAAGCCACTGAATGTAAATGGCAATGTAATTTTGTTTTGTTTAGCTATAATTAATTTTTTTCGGCTCCAAAATGGCGAAATTTTCTTTGATTTCGTTGCCTCGTATATAAATTGTTTCTGTAAATGGGGATCTACAGCCACAGAGTAGTTTAGTTCACAGAGTACCTTTGTATTAAGTTTAATTCGGCTTCAGTCGCCGTCGTGAGTGGACATTGTTTCGGTTGTTTTCAGCGGCTCAAAAAGATCGCTGTACAAATACACAATATTCGAATAACCAAATTTCTTAAATACTTGATTATAATAATAATAAGAGATTTTTTTATTACAATATTTAAAAGCACATAATCAATAATAGTGGTACGTACTAAAAGTAAGTAGTATAATTTTTTTGTCATGGGTGACATTTTCATGCTTTTCGAGGGTGTCGAAACCGATAGGGTTGTCGAAATGTAAATCCAAGATGGCGGCCGTAATAGGTATCAATTTTTTCACCATGGGTGTCATTTTCATGGTTTTCGAGGGTGCTGAAGCCGATAGTGCTGTCGAAATGTAAATCCAAGGTGGAGGCTGCAATAGGTATAAAATTTTTCATCATAGGTGTCATTTTCATGGTTTTCAAGGGTGTTGAAGCTGATCGTGCTGTCGAAATGTAAATCTAAGATGGCGGCTGAATTAGGTACCAATTTATTCATCATGGGTGTCATTTTCATGGTTTTCGAGGGTGTTGAAGCCGATAGTGCTGTCAAAATGTAAATCCAAGATGGCGGCTGCAAAATATATCAATTTTTTCATCTTGGGTGTCATTTTCATGGTTTTCGAGGGTGTTGAAACCGATAGTGCTGTCGAAATGTAAATCCAAGATGGCGGCTGCAATAGGTATCAATTTTTTCATCATGGGTGTCATTTTCATGGTTTTCGAGAGAGTTGAAGCCGATAGGGTTGTCGAAATGTAAATCCAAGGTGGCGGCTGCAATGGGTATCAATTTTTTCATCATGGGTGTCATTTTCATGGGTTTCGAGGGTGTTGAAGCCGATAGTGCTGTCGAAATGTAAATCCAAGGTGGCGGCTGAAGTAGGTACCAATTTTATCATCATGGGTGTCATTTTCATGGTTTTAGAGGGTGTTGAAGCCGATAGTGCTATCGAAATGTAAATCCAAGATGGCGGCTACAATAGATATAAATTTTTTCATCATTGGTGTCATTTTCATGGTTTTCGGGGGCGCTGATGCCGATAGTGCTGTCGAAATGTAGATCCAAGGTGGCGGCTGCAATAGATATCAAGTTTTTCATCTTGGGTGTCATTTTCATGGTTTTCGAGGGTGTTGAATCCGATAGTGTTGTCGAAATGTAAATCCAAGATGGCGGCTGCAATAGGTATCAATTTTTTCATCATGGGTGTCATTTTCATGTTTTTCAAGGGTGTTGAAGCCGATAGTGCTGTCGAAATGTATTTAAACTACTTTAATAATTCCGTATAATCATGTTATACGTAATTTTTTTAATGCGCTTAAGGTTTGCCCAATTGGATTTACCAATATATATTACTCTACGTGGTACAGACATGCTGCAACTTTACGAGGCGCAGGTTCGGGCTCGTGGAATACTGTTCCCGTTTCTGGGCTGGGACTCACCAGTGCCAGCTCCTCGCATCCAGCGCAGAGCGGCTCGAATCGTCGAAGGCCGAGTCCTTTCCGATCGGCTCGATTCATTGGCGCTGCGACGAGATGTTGCATCCCTTAGCATTTTCTTTCGCATTTACCACGGGGAGTGCTCTGAGGAATTGTTTGGATTAATCCCACGGCGGCCCACCACTGTGCGATTTAGAAGATGTTTTCTTCCTCGCACAACTTCCCTGTGGAATCGATTACCACCAGCGATTTTTCCGCACCGATGCGACTTAGGGACCATCAAGAAAAGAGCTTACTCCTTTTAAATAAAACTAATTTTACGGATTTTATCGCGTATATTAACTTATTTTACATTCCCGACGTTTCTAGCACTTTACAGCATCCATGGTCACGGGGGGGGGGGGGGGGGGGACTGAGGTGTATGACGTCCCAATGTCATAGTTAACCACGGCTACCTCCAGATGAAAAATTATTAATGTTTGTTCCGATCTACGCAGTATGAACTTACAGTATCATGAAGTCTTGCAGTTGTATGCTTGGGTTGGGATTTAATTTTATTAATTATGGGATCCCAAGCAGATGGTAGCACCCAGCCATCTTCTCTATTGAAATTAGGATGTTTTTTGATTTCAATAGCCTCGCGAATCATCCTTGGAAGGAATCGGTGTTCTTTAGCGAGGATTTGTGGTCTATCAAATCTAATGTAGTGACGGGGGCGATCCTGTACGTGTTCACAGACTGCAGACTTCCCGGAGCGTCTATTTTTCACATCAGCTATGTGTTCTTTAACACGGGTTTTTATGGATCTTTTAGTTTGTCCTATATAAGAGAGACCACATTCACAATCTAGCTTGTACACTCCTGCATCTTGCAGAGGAATATTACACTTGACTGATGGTAAAAACTAACTAATCTTCTTCAGCGGCTTGAAATATGTTTTAATGGAAGCACGCTTCAAGATGTAGCCAATCTTGCTAGCAAAGGGGATCAAACCGGGGGGTTTGATCCCCGCCGGTTGCTCGGGTATTGTGAAATTTACGGCGAGCGGTTAGCCTCTAAGCTACCACGATGACATCACAAAAGTACCAAAAACTGGTATAAAATACGACAACTGATACTGGGATAAACTATCCGACTGTTACACTCTGATTGTCATTAGTAACTGTCTCTCTTTTGATTGTCTCTACAAAGGCTCGCAAACTATTGTCACAACTCACAACAAGTTCTTTTCACAAGTAATGCGTTGTAAGCGAATCCATTACACCATTTCGCTCCATGGTTCTCGTGTAATATGAATCTTTAAATAGAACCACTCAATTTTGTGTTTATAATTTAAGGCTTATTTTACAATCGTTAAAGTTTTTTATAGGATAAAATACAACATAAACAAGTAAAAAACTTTAGTTGAATTAATGAATGTAAATTTACCATACTTGCCATGCTAGGTAGGCTTGCCATGCTAGGTAGGCAGGTCGACAAACGCAGTTTTTTTTTAGTTGTTATTGGGAAACGCTGCTGCCCGTCATCTGGTTGGTTTCCCTCTGTCGTCTCTTACGACATCCATAGAACGATATGGAGTAGTGGGCAGTTGTATAAATAAATAGTTAAATTGTTTCACTTTTATATTTAGTCGGGGTATCATTTATTTGATGGATAACTATAACAAGCGATTGAAAAACTCAACTGATTGAAACACGCGAACATCGTCGATATATATTTAGAGCCAAAGTATGAAGAGCACAGATTATATAATCATAGATAAAACAAGTTAAAAATATTTTGAGGGTATAGTGTTATTTTTTATAGGATGAGGGTGACAAACGAGCACACAGTCCATCTGATGATAAGTGGTTGATGTGGCCCATAGACATCTACATCCATTTTCGTTTGCGAATTAAAATGCTGATGCGTTGTCAACCGTGAGGACTAAGATAGAATGCCTCTGTTCCAGTAAAAAGGGTTTACGGTTCTGTACGCGTAAAACAGCAGCATTAAGCTGCTACTTTACGCTGGTATTCTGTAAGAGCGTGTTTCTTCCCCGGTAATGTAACGGTAATGCTAAAGAAATTTTATAGCTACCAAGAAATGACGGTATAAAAGTAGTTTTTTTATTAGTTTATTCAATTACAAACCAAACTCGACAGATAACAACTTGCGTTATTTTTATAAACTGAAATGACAAACAAACTTACAGTACACCTGATGGCAAATGAGTACTGCATATACAACTGCGGCAACTTCAAACAAAAAAAGGCTACGAATGAGTTGTCATCCAAGGACTAAGTCACAAATGGACTCCTAGATAGAAAAACGTATGATACGTGGTAGAGCCATGCTGCAGCTATATTATTAGTAATATAGTTGTAGCACGAATGGGTAGGCTCGACCGGGGAAGGACTACGCTCTCACAGAATACCAGCCTAAAATAGCAGCTTAACTCTTCTGTATTTCGTATGGTGAATGTAGAGAACCGGAGGCTCTTATTACTGGAAAAGAGGCATTCCATCTTAGTCCTCACGGGGTCACGGGTGACAACGCATCTGCATTTTGATTCGCAAACGGTGATAAATGTAGAAATCTATGGGCCACAGCAACCACTTATCATCAGGTGGACTGTGTACTCGTTTGTCAACCTATCCCATAAAAAAAAAGAAACTTACCATAGAGAAAATTTGCCCAAATGCTGATGTTCGAATTAGATTTCGCAATCCAAGCGTTTTAAGCTTAACTCTTCTCATTCGGGGACGTATAAAGTTGGCTAACCTATTGTGTAACGTGTTGGATGCTTCTCGAATCTTAATTATATATAACAAACTCCTATAAAGTGACCACGTATTTAAGATAAGGTTTCGAAACGCTCGATTAGTAAGGCAAACGCTCTGCCCATTCAGCCATAACGTGCAGTATCACGTTAACCTTTATAAATATTTATCGCAATCCGATATACTCGTTATAAGGGCTTTGACTTATAAATTAGTCGTTTACGCAGACACCTTGAATCTCTTGGCTGGCGAGAAAGTGGTTTGCTTTTTCATCTCCAGGTCAAAATGGTACCCTCTTTTCATCTACGGCTACGAAAAGAATCTGGATCTTCTTTAATTATTGCTAAATTTAGGTTGGAAATGTCAACTTTTGCTTTATTTTGGGTTGGGCGTTTCACAGCGCACGGCCACTGTTTTGAACTTATACATACGAGTTAAAATAAACTGAATTGTCCCAAACGAAAGCTTTAGAATTTCAGCTAAATAACGGATGGTCACACGTCGATATACCTTAATAATTTCTTCGATTTTATAATGGTTCTGCCGCGTTTAAATTCGCACCAGTATGCTGCTGTAGAATAAGACGGAGCATTGTCTGTGTGGACTGTAGTTCTTCAAAAACACTTTTTGTAGAATTTTTTCAGGCAGAAATATTTGACAACCGCACGAAGTTCGAGTTTCTCCATTTTAGATACCAATCAAATTCCAAAACACCAAATATGAAGTTTTTTTCTGGCATTGGCTGTTAACGAAATTAAGATTCGAAAAAAATATAGAATACATTTCTATAACTCATCGAGTGTCCTATTCCGGAAAGGGTTAAGGGTTTTATTGCGAACCTGCGGGATCGCGAGCTCGAATCCCGGACGGCGCTATTGTTTATATGGTCTACAAATAATTTTTCGGCGTCTGGTTGTTTGGCCATGAGTCACAAATTTATGTAGCAATGTAAAAGCCCTGTACCACGCTTTTATCCTTAGTTTAAAATTAAAGTGAAGTCTGCCAATCCAGCCTATATTATATAGCCCACAGCTGGGGCACTGGCCCCCTCTTATTTTAAGACGATTTTAAAGGAAGGAAGTGTCCGCTGCGCTGCTCTAATACGTGCAGTGGCCTTCAAATGTCTTCGATATTCTTTTAATTTAGACATGCGGGTTTCCTCACGATGTTTTCCTTCACCGCCGACGCACGTGGTGAATCAACACTCAAAATTGCTATTAACAATTTCGTTATTGCCGGCGGGAATCGAATCCGAGTTGCTCGAGGTTATGCCGTAGAAGCTTAGTGGCTAAGCGGTAGCCGTTCAAAACAAAATTCTACCGGATATGTCGTAATGTGTGTTCACAACATACGCGTCGCTAGAATTGTTATCGAGAGGCGTTTGTCTATGGGCCAAGTCTTGCAGCAAGTTAGGTCAAACGTCTTAGATAAGCTCGTGAAAGTTAAACGGGCATTGAACTTTAGACGCATTTTTATGTCATATGCCTAATTGACCGGTTTTGAGGGTTTAGCTCGTTCAATCTGAAGATAATATGTGTGTATGTTACCTATTAACCCCCTATATGTAGAATTAAGATCCCACAGACCAATGAAATTATTTCGCGTGCTTCTTAAAGTGCGTAAAGCTGTTGATTCTGCGCCTGATTTCTCTTAGGTCGTGTCGGATTGTCGTCCCATCGGACTTCTCGGCTTGCGCATAGACTCATGCACTATAATACTGTCCTGTGTAGATGGCTAGATTTCACTGAGACTGGCCGCTGTGACCGAAATTCGTTCTGAAATACATTCTTTACTACTAGCAACCGTTAGTCATGAGTCAAGGATCCTTTTGGTATTTCTCATTCCTTTTACTATACCCATACTTTTACGATATTTACTATACCCATACTTTTACGATACACATGGTTTGATTTTTTTATAGAATAAGGATGACAAGCGAGCACACAGCCCACCTAATGGTAAGTGAATGCTGTGACACAGACATCTACATCTATCCTCAATAAAGAATCAAACTTCAGATGCGTTGTCACCCGTGAGGACTAAGATGGAATGCCTCTTTTCCAGTAAAAAAGGGTCACCGGTTCTCTACACTCACCATACGAAACACGGCAGTGTTAAGCTGCTATTTTACGCTGGTATTATGTGAGAGCGTGTTCCTTCCCCAGCCGAGCCGACCAATTCGTGCTACAACTATACTTTTAATATAGCTGCAGCATGGCTCTACCGCGTATGCATGCCCAGAGGCGTAGCGTGGACTAATATAGACGTAGGCGGGGTCTCATCAGCGAAGCCCTTTTTCTTTCGGTCCCAAGACCTACCCAATAGATCTATCCTACCAAACATACTTTGACACGACATGCCTACTCATAGCTATGAATTCCTGACAAGTGACAATCTGACGGTCGCGGTCTTTGAAGGTGGTTACAACGGCCTCGCAGTTGCACTTTTTGTTATTTATTTAAAAAAAACCAACAGCGATTTAACAATTTTAAGGATTTAAAGTATACAGTTTAAATGTAAGGCCTATTAAAGGTTTTTTCAGTTATATAAACAAAATATATTATGTACGGTATATTTTAACTATTCTTTGGATTTATTATAATATGTATGTACGAATCTAATTATATATATGTTTACAGATATGTAACTAAATGTTTATACTAATTACACTTTTGTATATGTGTATGTAGATGTAATATTTGTATTATTTATTTCTCTGCAAAACTTTTAAATGCAGCCAAATATTTACATTCTTTTATGTAAGTTAATTTAATGAAATATGAAATATCACACCTGTTTATTTATTTATTTTTCTATACCGTTACACTTATGTCAAATTTACACCACTAATGCCATAAACGATATAAACAATCAAGTAAGAAATGATTATACTAAATGATACAAAGTATGAATTCATTTTCATATTAAAATAGAGTTGATTTATGTTGATTACTATTTATTTATTTTTGTGTAGGGAGTCCTACTAGATGGAGTAACGACCTGGTAAGACATATAGGAAGGAAGAATGACACTTAGGTACTCGTAAGAAGGGCGTGGCTTCTTGCGAGGCCTCAAACAAACACACTTTAAAATTTGTGACGTTCTTTTGAGCGCAAAAGTGATCAAATTAATTTGTCATCTGTGTTAAAGTTTGAGGGACAGGCCTCTTTAAGTGCGTGGCCGTGGGCGAGGGCCGACTTCGCCCACGTCTAACTACGCTACTGCTGTGGCCCATAGACATCTATCCTCGATTAAAAATCAAAATGCAGATACGTTGTGATCCCTGATAACTAAGACGGAATGTCTCGTACTCAGTTAAAGGGTCTTCGGTTCTCTACACTGACCATACGAAACACAGCAGCATTAGGCTGCTATTTTACGCTGGTATTTGTACCCCGTGTAGAGGCGGTGTAAGAAGATCCACTACCCCATATCTTCCCGTGGGTGTCGTAAGAGGCGACAGAGGGGACAACTCAGGAGATAGGCAGCAGCGTCTTCTTAATTACGTCTAAAAATAAAAAAACTGCGGTTGCCAACCCGCTTGCCTGGCAACATGGCAAATATCCCCCCTATGAGGCAATCTATGGGGGACGCCTATGTTCAGCAGTTGGCTTTAATAGGCAGTAATGGTAATGGTAATTCAGTGTACGCGTGGTCCGTCCCTGGTCGAGCCGACCTATTCGTGCTCCAACCATAATGTAGCTGAGCATGTATCTACCCCGTAAAAAAAAATCTTTAACTACGCATCTCGCTCGCACTAGATTTTATTAAATGCTCGCTCAACAGCCGTGTTATTAAATGCACAGGAGTTAGCTTTTGTAAAAACATAATATATAAATTCAAAACATCTGCTAGGCAGGTGGCGGGGCACGCGACCGATAGTGACGCCGCGGCGTGGACTGGCAAGTTTTTGTTTGATCAATAATGAAAACCGGTAACGCAATTTGTCATGTATATAAAAAAAAATATTCCTATCTAGAAACATACATGTCTCGTATTGATTTGCAATAAGCCTTATATCTCGATTATGGATTCCCAGAAACCGGTGTTTGGCAAGCGTTATTAGTATGGAGGCGTAGAAGAATATATGTCGTGTAATGTGCCGTGGATATCGTAAAGACACTCATAGTCTTCTTTCCATTCGATTACAATGTGAGGGCCTTCAAGGCGATAGTGACTTGGCTTTTATTAAGCTAAGTAAAAAAAAAGCGTCGGTAGCCTAATGGTAGGGCGTGGACCGCGAACTCAAAAGGAACACAAGCATTTTAAACTTACCAGAAGTGGTTAAAGGGAATATTAGTAATGTTTAATAGCATTACTAGTATTTAAAAAAACGTATGTGCTCTTTACCATCTTTGCCTCACCATAAGACTGATTAGTGGTAATGCACTGGCTTATTAGTAGTTTAAGAAACTACTTTAGAGTTTTAGATAGTAACAAAAACACTAATTGTATGCTTTCCTTGTTGCCTTCGCGTCGAACTATGTGGTAAAATATTTAAAATAAACTAGAAAGAACTGATGGCTACCAGTAAATTATTGTTAACTTTTCTTGTTAGTCAATTGGTTAACAATATCACAAATACGGAAATAGTGGGGGAAAGATGAAGGAGGCTTTTACCCAAAGAGGGGTCCTTAATTGAAATAGGTGCATATAATAATTTTATTTTCTAAGCATACATAACCTTAATACATGTAAATAATCGTTTTTTTTTCTATTTTTCATTATGGAATGATAATAATAATAAAGACGCCTTAGTCTTTATACTTGTGTATTATGACTTTTCTGACAATTCCCATAGTAGTTTCTTACGACCTTTGGAACGAAATGTTATGGGATTCTCATAATCCGCCACCTTGCTGCACAACACTATACTCATTCCATCATTACTGAGAATCCACTGCTGAACATAGGCCTCCTCATAGATTTACTTATAAGGAGGAAGCTTCCCACAGTTGCCAAGCTTGGCAGGTTTGTTGGCAACTGCAGCAGTTTTCTAGCTGTGTTTAGGAAGACGCGGCTCATCTCTTGGTTTCCCTCTGTCGCCTCTCATGACACTATATTATTTTAATTCAATGTATTTTATTATCATTCCTAATATTTATTACATACAAGATATGCAGTAGAATGAATATTATATTATAATATACAATATTTTGTTATATACAATATGAAAAACTATAATAAAAAAAAAAACTAAAACTATTATAGTACCTTAATTATTATCATACAGTCCTACTCCCCGCGGTATCGTGCTAAGAACGCTGGTTGCGTTTCCCCGCTGAATGGCTATATTTAGCCTTTGAGCGAGAAAAGAACCATAATTATTTTGTTTTAAGCTTCAATTTAATAATAAAATAAATATTACTAATAGTGTTGTAAAAGCCTAAATAAAACTTTTCTTAGTTATTTTAATCCACTTATGATTTTGATAAAAAAATTATAATAGAGCCGTACGTGTTTGCAAATGCACCTTTGTACATGTTTTAAATATAGCATAAAATAGTAAAAAGTTACTTATCGAGTGAGTTACTGAGATAAGACAAGAAATAAAGCCGGTCGGGATTCAAACTCGTATGATCATAATAAATCTAAGACATCATTGTAAGGACGTTGTCCGCGGCTGTGTAAAAGTAAAAACGTTGTGTCTTTTGTACGGTGACAAGAAATATTTATACGACAGGACAAATGGAACTACAGTAAAACTTGGTTAAGTGGGATCTGGATAAGTGAGCAGCCTCCATAGCTGGAACTCATGTTTCGACACTTTAGCACTGAATTACCTCTGTTAGTGTCACAAAACAATCATCTATATCTGGGATTAGTTCTTCCGATTTTACCTCTATAATTGAGACAGCGAGTGTATTTTACCTCTTTTACTGAGAATATATTTTAGGGATTAGTTCTTTCAATTTTATACGTCATAATCACCTCTATTAATGGAACCTCTGTAAATGAGACATATTTATTTATACCTGGATATCTGAGCCATTGGGTAAGTGGATTACAATTACTTCTTTAAGTGGGACAAATTTGCAGGGACCTGCAAATTTGTCCCACTTAAAGATTCCAGTTATCCAGGTTTCTCTGTATATGAATTAACACATCATGTCTATTAACCCTAAGCCGTGTTGTCGTGTAAAAATATCCACTACCCCATATCGTCCCGCGGTTGAGTGAAAATGAAAATGGAGATATGGGCAACAGCATCTTCCAGATAATAACTAAAAGCAATAAAAAACTGTGGTTGCCAAACCGCCTGCCTAGCCTGGCAACTATAGCAATATTCTATCTATGGAGAATTCTACTTCTTTTCAGAAATGGACTTTTATAGGCTGTAATAGATAGAAAGTCAAAATAATAACTGTTTATTTCCATTTCCTTTACAAACCGGAATTACATATTAGCTTACAGACTAAAACAAAGTATTAAACTAACAATGCATTAACATAATGATTTCTTATATTTACACGAACACTACAAATTTAAATAAAAATAATTTTTACGGATTTTATCGCGTATATTAACTTATTTCTTTTACAAATCAGAATTACATATAAGCTTACAGACTATAAAAAACTACTGAACTAACAATGCATTAACATAATGATTTCTTATATTTACGCGAGCTCTACAAATTTAAATAAAACTAGTTTTTACGTTTCGAGACGTTTCGAGTACTTTACAGTACTCATGGTTACGGGGAGGACTGAGGTGTTCGAAGTCCCAATGTCATAGTTACCCATTGCTACCTCCCTATTAAAATTATTATTTCGATGGTGATATTATCTTATACGTGGTAGAGCCACGCTGCAGCTATATTAGTTGTAGCACGAATATGTCAGCTCAACCGGGGTAGGACCACGCTCTTACAGAATACCAGCGTAAAATAGCAGCTTAAGGCGACTGTGTTTCGTATGGTGAGTGTAGAGAACCGGAGACCCTTTTTACTGGAAAAGAGGTCCATCTTAGTCCTCAGGGGTGAGAACGCAACTGCATTTTGATTATTAATCGAGGACTGATGTAGACGTCGATCGCCCACAGCATCCATCCTCCACACTAGGCTTGGACAAAAAATAACGATATATGGCAATATCAATATTTTTTAATAAAAATATCGATATATATATCGTCGATATTTCAAATGGTGATATATCGATATTTATTTTAGAGCATCGAACTCGTATCCATTTCGATAGATTTTAAAATGTTGTATTAATGATGCAATGGATGTATGCAAACACTCACAAAAAAGGAAGAATTATCTTGTACGCATTGCCCTAAAAAATATCATTATGCCTGTCTTAATATAAGTGAAATTAATTTTAGAAAAACGTCCAATAAATTTTTAAAGTCTTTTAAATGCCCTGCATGTGTAATAACAGAAAAAAAGGCCGATAACTCTAACACACCCGCTAAATCACATTTAAGCTCACCTGATTCTGATATATGCAAATATGATAAATTTATGCCTGAAGACTTGGAAAGCTTTTTGGATAAAAGATTATTAGATTTTAAAAATGCCATCATTGCTGAAATTAAGAATACAATTGTGTCTGAATTAAATAACAATATGAAGGAAATCTCCCGAGAGTTGCGGTCTATAGCTGACTCTCATTCCAATTTACAGACTGAACACTATAAATTAAATGAAGAATGCATGACCCTGAAGAATAATGTAGTTAACTTAGAAGAATCTTTAAACGATCTTCGCTGTCAGATTTCCAGACAGCAGCAGTGGTCGAGGCAACAGAATATTGAAGTTTTTGGTGTTCCGGAAGTAAAAAATGAGAATCCAAAAGACATAATAATCAAGATCTGCAATCATGCAGGTGTTCCACTCAATGAACAGGATATCGACTTTGCTAATAGAGTGCAGCCTTTGAATCGTATTGAAGGCCGACCAAGGGTCATCGTTGCCAAATTAAGACAGAGATGTCTGAAAGATAATGTGATTTCTGGTCTGAAGAAAACTAAGGGCATCTCAACAAAGGACATAGGATTAACAGGTGAATCAAAACCTATATATGTTAACGATCATCTTACACCCGAAAATAAGGCTCTATACAAAAAATGTAAGCTGAAGGCAACAGAATTGGCGTACAAATTTGTATGGACAAAAAACTGTCAAATCTTTACCAGAAGGAACGAAAAGTCACCGGTCATATCAATAACATCAGAAAAAGATTTATTGAAAATAGTTTGAACACATTTCACTTTAGATCTAGTAACCATATATCGCTAATTATTGTTATCCACAAGTGTAGTTATTTAATTTATATTCATATGCTCAATTGTTTATTTCTTGCTCATTGTTACATTTTACACCGTTACTCACAAACACATATCATAATCCAAAATTATCTATTCACAGTGATGTTACAAATAGCTTTCTCTAATTGTTCAGTCAGTTATGAATTTAATATTGGGATTACGACAGAATTGGTAAACCAAATTAATTATCATTTTATTTTAACAGATTATAATAATAATATTACTTATATTCCTCTTTCATTAAAATAAGTAACGCATTAACTCTATATTACCAAAACGTTCGGGGTTTACGAACCAAAGTAAACAAATTAAACCAAAATATTTTACTGAATGATTATGATTTAATTTTACTAACAGAGACATGGCTAAATGAAAGTTTTTCATCAAACGAAATATGTGATAATCGGTATGCAGCATTTAGGTGCGATCGCAATATCAATACATCAGGTAAAGTCATTGGAGGGCGAGTAATGATATGTGCAAAACGCCTCTACCAGCCTCAAGAAAGATTAGAGTTTAGTCGGGATGGCGTAGAACTTGTATGGATAAGTATTGCAGCTCGTACACTGAGCAATACGCAGCGTTACGCCCTCCACGTTGGAGTTGTATACATACCTAGCGGTTCAATGCAATCTTATCAATTGACTCTAGTACAAGATTCGCTCTCTGCGGTTATGTCTGCCCACCCACAGGATTATATTATCTTAGCTGGCGATTTTAATTTACCTAATATTAACTGGACATTAACAGGACCAGTACACTCACGCTTAGGCACCTGTGATATTCAAACTGCCTCCAGTAGCTTTATAAATAACTTAAAATTTTTGGGTCTTAGTCAATACAATTTAAAAAGTAATAGTAGCAATCATATATTAGATTTATTAATCAGTAATACACACCTAATAGCTTCCAATCCACATACACCCTTACTATTAGAAGATCATTTTCATCCAGCAATAGAAGTAGATGCTTCTGAAATTCTAGTTTCTGATCGAAAATTTAAACCACAAATAAGGCATAACTTCTATAAAGGGGACTATGAGAGCATAAATAATTACGTAAAGAAAATGCAAGAAGGTATTATAAATACTCCAAAACTGTTATGGACGTATATTAAATCAAAACGTTTAAAAACCACTGGTTATCCAAAAACTCTTCATTTAGGCACAAATAAATATACAACAGATGAAGAAATCTGTAAAGGGTTTAATGAATACTTTGAAAGTGTATTTATAGATCCAGCCCCATTCTACAATTTTGCCTCTACAACTGCAGTTAATAATAATGTTGAGTCTTTGAACTCGTTAACAATTACGAAAGAAGAGGTGTTAAAGTCTTTAAAAAATTTAGAGAGTTGTAAAGGGCCAGGCAGTGACAAAATACCCCCTATTTTCTTTAAAAACTGTGCTGATAAACTTACTTTGCCACTAACCATATTTATTTAATAAATCTTTAAGTGAAGGCGTTTTTCCATCCAAGTGGAAAGAAGCGCACATCATTCCTATCCATAAAAAAGGCACTAAAACTAAAATCGATCATTATCGTCCGATCTCTATCCTAAATACATTGGGAAAGTTATTGGAGAAAATTTTATATGCCTATTTATATCCAATTGTAGCACGAGCAATTCCTGATAAACAACATGGATTTATGAGCAATCGTTCTACTACCACTAATCTTAGCATTTTTACCAACGACATATTAAACAGCATGGATGCAGGTGCACAGGTTGACGTGATCTATACGGATTTTGAAAAGGCCTTCGATAGAGTGGATCACGTTATCTTGTTGCATAAATTACAAGTATTAGGTATCAACGGAGACTTACACCGCTGGATAAAATCATATATATCTAATAGGAGACAAGCAATAACTGTTGGCGGGTGCAGATCAGACTTTATAACTATAAAATCTGGAGTACCACAAGGTTCTCATTTGGGCCCACTCCTCTACAATGCTTATCTATTTGATATACATTCATATCTTAGATATTCTAAGTTTCTAATGTTCGCCGACGATAAAAAAGTGTACTGTAACGTAAGAAAAATTGAAGATTGTATACTCCTTCAAAATGATTTAGACAGTTTAGCAAAATATTATAACATTAATAGAATAAGCATCAATGTGGAGAAGTGTAATCAAATAACCTTTACACGTAAAAAAAATCAGGTATTATTTCAATACACAATAAATAATATTCCCCTACACAAATCTTGTAGGGTTAAGGATTTAGGAGTAATTTTAGATTCCAAGCTCACAATGGTGGACCATATAAACTACATTACAGAAAGAGCATATAAAATGCTAGGTTTTGTGTTTAGAGTATGCAAGCCTTTCAGTAATATCAAGTGCATTAACGCCATTTACTTTACATATGTAAGAAGTTTACTCGAATATGCGAGCTGTGTATGGTCTCCACAGTACGCAAAGCATATTGATGCCATTGAATCCATCCAGAAAAAGTTCGTTAAATATCTAAATTTCAAAATGCGTCAAAATTATTTTATCTACGAAGATAGCTGTCGTTTCTACGGCTTTCTACCATTAAGAGATCGGCGCGAGTTGCTCGATATGTTATTTTTGCATAGATTGCTCACAGGTCAAATTGATTCTCCGGAGCTGCTATCGATGATATCGCTTAATGTACCTTCAAAGCGCACTCGTCACACAAACAAACGTTTATTCCATGTACCTTTGTTGCGTACCAGTTATTCATCAAACTCAATTCTGTCTAGGATACTACATAATTACAACACCAAATTTTCTGATATAGATCCCTTTATTTCGACCACATATAGTTTTAAACACGTCGTCACCAAAAAGCTTATGTAACATCAATATAGCATGTTAATTTATATAATACTAAAGCATTTTACACACACACACACACACACACACACACACACACACACACACACACACACACACACACTCACACACACACACACACACACATTATATCATCATCATCATATTTTTAAATTTTTACATACTTTTAAATGTTTACATATTTTTAAATTACTCTTTATACTCGTACTCTTAAGTTATGATTTTTAAGTAAGAAAACTGTAATTAGCTTTAATTTAAAACTAAGTAGTGGTTGTATACTATTATTGTAATCATGCCGTAGTTTTCTAATAAATAAATAAATAAATGACAAAAAGTCGTCCAACCGTCAGTAATATAACATTTTGGACCTTATCTTTGGCATCATGCAAATGGTGACGATATATCGATATACCGATATTTATCACGCGATTTCGACGACGACGACGATTCAATATATATCGATATATTTTTGCCCTTGCCCATCCCTATTCCACACAGTCCACTATAAGGTGGACTGTGTTTTGAAAGTTGTGTTGGATGTTTGCGGCATTTATTCTATAAAATAAATTAGTAGGACTTCTTTTCTGCATAGGAGTCTGTCTACCACACCCTCTTAACTTTTTCTACTCCGTTCCAAGCTGCAGGGTATGGAGAGAGAGCTATAGTAAAATTATTTTGTGTGTGGAGTTAGGATCATAAATCATAGCTCGACCTCAGCCCGGCTAGGACGGTGAGCATGTTGCGCGGGCGCAACGCCATTATCGATAACAACAAATTTAATTTTAGATATAAATTATTAGCTTTATATTTATATTTATTATTAATATAACTTGTTACATTCCAAACATTTGTACTTATAGTTTTATTAATACATAGATACATAATTAATAATTTATTTTAAATCATTATTATTCTTAATTTAACAAATACGTTGTTTTATCTATTTTTCTTTTAATTTTATCACTAACCCACATAATAACAAAACTAAATACACTATCGATAACGCTTTTCGAAAACAATAATGCGCATCACTATGCTCGCCCCTAAGGCCTGTGAGTGGGAGAGAGAGCAAAATAGTGCGATGATTTATGACCCAAACTGCACACACAAAATAATTTTAGTATAGTATTGACGACTCCGTAGAGTTGTGTCTATGTATTTGTTCGCCGCGGGTTTGTATCCGGCGTGGAACAAGAGTTTGTATGACCTACCAGTAATTGTTCCGTGTCAGGATGAGAGTCCTTGGTGGAGGTCCACCACACAGGAGAAATTCCTACTATGTACCAATTAAAAAGGCATTCTATCTTAGTCTTAAGAGTTGATAACGCATCTGTAGCCACTTACCATCATTTGGACGGTAAGTTCGTTGTCACTTCAGTTTTATAAAAAAAATATTAAGGTATATTAAGCCAAACGAGTGAACTATAGATTTTACGAGTACAACGTAGTAAGTAATTATATGTACGAGTACATATAATTACTGACCTTTAAATCAATTGAAATACTCTTTAGGAGTTGTCAAAACAAATACGGAATTTCTATAGAAATTGGATGAGTATAGTGTAGTAACGTCGTGTAGTTTTTTTTTTAGACACATAATCATCAAATATATATAAATTTTTAAATGCGCTAATTTATTTTAAAATAGAAAATTGATCAAGCTTTAAGAAACAACTAAATGAAGCAAATTCAAATTACATCATGTATACAAAGTGGTGTCAACTGCAATTGTATCAATCATATCCCAAGAACTAGGAAAGTGATGGACAACGTCTCCAATCACGTTGTGTCTGACAAGAAGATCGGGTTACCTAAGAATGTTGCGAAGCTGGTCGGATGCACGGGCGAAGGAAAAACTAACGTGCTTTTCGCAAATGACAGTCAATGCCTTAAATAAGTAAAATAAGCTAATTATATTTTTTACTAGGTTTTACCCACGACTTCATTAGTGTAGAATTTCAACAAAAGATCTATGACGTAGTAGCCTTTGGGCAAGTAATTCGATAAATCATTTGGAACCCTTTTTTTTACCGCCCCTCTTCGCGCTTTAGGCATGAATATACTCATATACCTACGCTGCGCGGTCGCCTATTATACCTATGCTGCGCGTCTCCATACAAGAGGCTAATTTCGTGAGGTTGTCCCGCGCGCGCTCATGCTGATGCGCCCTACGTTAACAAAAAAGTATTTTTCTCTTATAAGTATTTAGGCACTTTTGATATTTATTTTTGAGATTTTATTCAAGTATGGCCACTCAAAAAGCCAAAAAGTACTGCATAGAGTATTGGTGCTTAAATAACAACAGGAATGTCGACTTTAAATTATTTACTGTTCCTAAGAATACCGAAAGGTAAGATATTATTATTTATAGGTATATCTAGATAATTAGGTACCTAGTTACTGATACCATAGTAACAATTTTATTATTTGATCAGCGACCCGACCACAGCTTTGCAGTTTTCGATTTTTTCGCGTATTATGCCAATGACTTAAATTTAGTATAAGTAGAGCTTCCCTATACCAGTGACCGACTACTAATGCAAGCTCAGCATATACTGGTTTTTTTAACACTTGGTCGATAAAACAAAGAGATTGAAAATAGCAGCACTTCTCATTGCCACTCTTTCATTAATAATACCGTACCATCGCGTGTCACATGTTTTTAAATAGCAAAATATGTGAAACAGACAAGTGACGGCTCCGTGGCGCAGAAGCTTAGCAATGAGTTGCAGCGCTAAGGGTCTAGATGTTTGTCGTTGTGAAATCCATGTATGTAAACTGCCTCCGCGATACAGGAGAAAATCCTAGTATGGAGGTAACTTTTTAAAAAGAGAAGAAGAGAGACAAGTAATGAAATAAAAAATTTTGTACAACCGACTTCAAAATTTATACGCATTATTAAGGATAACTCCAAGACTACTGGTCAAATCTTGATCAAATTAATATGAGATATATAAATTATAAGTACTAGCTTCGAAATAAAAAAAGAATCATCAAAATCGGTTCACCTAGGAAAAAGTTCTGAGGTAACATATATAAAAATACAGTCGAATTAAGTACGTCCTTTTTTTAAAATCAGTTAAAAATGGTAACTAGGTAAATTATCTGAACTTTAAAGACGTTCACGCTGTTTTATTTATTTTAATTTTTCTCGATGTTGCATATTAATCTTCCCCACATGGAACAATAATGTTCCCTAGGTGTATTATACTACCAACTAATATCAAAAGTTTCAATTTGTTTTCTCACAACACCTAACCCTAGAGTAGGCGCGGCCTTAATAAAGGCGCGTAACGGGCTAAGTGATTCGGACGTAAGGTGCATTTTGATTTAATACGCACGCCGCATTAATTTTATTTTCGACGATTTAATCGTTAGGCTAATTTGACAAAGATCGTGTCCGAGGCGTACAAAGTATTATGAACTTTAGCGACGTTGTAACTAGGTTTAAACTCGCAAGTTTGCTATCTGAGAGTGATCCTTCTGTTCTTGTACTATTATTTATTCTAAAGTTGGTAAAAATTATCTTGCGTACATCCGCTCGATAAAATAAAATGATATGTCTTACCTAGTCTGAAGAGCACCTCCCGCCCTCCCTCAATTGCGTGCACTATCCCCGTCACCACTAATTCCAGTACCATTGCTCCCAACACCACTACACTAGGAAAGACATACCAATGACGACAATACGACACGTGTTTCGCCTCTACACGAAGCATCTTCATGTGATGTAAACTCCGCGGTGGCTGACCGCTAAGACTTACTTGTACGTATCTAAAGGAAAACACGTGCTTAAGAAAAGCCTTTAGAAAACCAAAGACGCCATTAATAACTTATTATTAATTTGAGTAAATAACAAATAAAAACTTTGATTGAAACCCATACTTAGTACACTTAGGACACATGGCTGAGTAGATACGGATTGTCAGAAGTGTTTGTTTAGGATTTAGACCGGCGATAATTTCTGAATTATATGTACCTATTATTTAAAGTTACCTACTACGTGACATAGTGACAAGTGGACATCGTAATCGTCATGATTCCCCCCTCCTTCCCTCGTTGGTCAAGTTGTCTTAAGCGCGACTGCTGATCATGATGGTGCCGAGTTCGAATCCCGCGTCAAGTCAAAATCAGTTATTAGGTTTTTTTGAAATACTTAGTAGCAGTCCAAAGTTAGAAAAATGGCGGTGTTCCACCCAGGTTTCGGAGAACATACAAAGCCGTTGGTCCTGCGCCTGGTCTCTCCCCGGTCGTGTCATATTTCTGTTCCGTCGGACGATAAAGTAAGGGAACGATAAATTTGACGGCTCCGTGGCGCAGAGGCTTAACAATGAGTTGCTACGCTGGGGGCCGCGGGTTCGAATCCCGCTTGGAACAAATATTTGTATGGCCTACAAGTAATTGTTCCGGGTCTGGATGTTTCTCCTTGTGCAGTTTGTGTTTGTGAACTGCCTCCACGACACAGGATAAAATCCTAGTGTGGGGGTAACGTTTTTTAACGCCAGGAGTACTCTCCATTCCCTCACTCTTATCACGTTATGTCATGTTAGCGTATACACTCGTGCAGTATAATCCTATCCTACGCAGATGGCTAGTCTCGGTTCAGATTGCCGACTGTGATCGAAATTTGACATATTAGTACCGCCCGAAGTCGCTAGAGCTATAAATACCCCCACTCCCACCTCCCGCACCTAATTTTCGCAAGTATTTAATAATATATAAAAGGTAAAAGTTTTTGCATGAATTGGTGGATTCTCACGCACTGTTAACGCATAAGTACGTGATAGATCTATGCTGCAGCTGCTGCAGCTATATTATTGTTGAAGCACGAATGGCTCAACCGGGGAAGGTTACTCTCAGATAATACTAATAATAATTTATAATAATAATAAATAATTTATTTCGTCAAACATTAAAGTTACATTATATGATCAGTGATCAAGGTCACCTAGTAAGCAAAATAATGCCTGTAGCAGGTGACTTCGCTCTTCCATAGCTAAAAATTACAGTATTATTAACGAAATAAAGTAACTAATAGGGAATAATAAAGACAGTAAAAACATGAGTTTAGTATCCTACATTCAGTATTTTATTCAGTATACTAGCGTATAATAGTAGTTTATTACTGCTGTTTCGAATGGTGAGTGTTCCGAAGACACTTTTCACTGGAAACAAGGCACCCCATCATAGTCTTCAGGGATGACAATGCAAACTGCATTTTCATTCCTAAATGAGGCAATATGTAGATATTCATGGCTCATAGCATCCACTTACTGTCAGATGGACTGTGTGCTCAATTGTCATCCTTATTCTTTAAAAAAAAATCAACAATTTTGTTTTAGGTGTTTATTTGCGTAGCGTACAAGAAAGATCTTCTCTATCACTTTTTTTGAATTTAGAATATCTTCATCCATTCCATCCATTGCTGAACATAAGCCTCCTCCAAGGTATGCCACAAAACACGGAAATGAGCCAAATGCATGTATCGACTTCCCGGTACGGGGCTGCGACTCGAGAAACATTATTTCATAAATATTGCCCTTGTAGTGGCGCTGTAACAGTGGTACCCGTGGGTATCGTAAAAAACGACAAAGGTAAGCTGAGACCAGTTGATGGATAGCAGCATCTTCCTGACAACTGATAAATAACACAGAAATCCGCTTAATGCTGCTTTCTTTAGTATGGTGAGTGCAGAGAAACGGAGACCCTTTTTATTGAAAATGAGGCATTCCATCTTAGTCCTCAGGGGTGACAACACATCTACATTTTGATTCTGAATCGAGGAATGTAGCTGTCTATGGGCCACAGCATCCACTTACCATTAGGTGGTAGCGAAGCCACCATAGAAGCCAAGAATGCCGGCTTGCCTACCAAACTGCTTAATCAATAATATGTAATATGTGTGCTCGTTTGTCACGCTTATTCTATAAAAAGGAAATAATCCGCCTGCCAATCGGGGCTCCTATGGCAAACATACCCCCATGTAGAACATTACACGGGGGCCGGTATATTGTGGAGACGTTTTAGATATATAAATTGCATATCAACAAACAGCTAGACTTAGTTTTTGTAAGTCTTGCCGTCACTTGTTCCGTCCGCAGCAATGTTGCCAAATGCTAAGCCACTGCGACAGTTAGCTGTCGAAATGTGTTGATAACTATAAAACAAATTAAGTACCTATAGCACAATGAGGTCGTAATCATGGTGCCGTTAAAGCAAAAACCCTACTCTCTCATAGCAGTTCTAGGCAAAAACTGGCACATTCAAGTACAGCTAACTGCGACTTATAAAGGATTAATAATTAAACTTTACATAGGTATATTGAAGAGTTAATTACAACAAAAAATTATCAAAAATTGTTAATATTGCGAAATGTAAATTCAAATCCTTTTATTCAACTTAGGATTGTTTAATGACCGATTCGGAAACCAGGTCTTGCTTATTAATTAGTCTGATAGAAAAGATCCGGACAGAAACGTCAGGGTCGGGATTTTTTTAAAATTCCTTGTTACAATTTCGTTTACAATTAAATGAAACTAATTTTTACGAATTTTATCGCGTTTAATTTAACTTTTTAATTACCGGCGTTTCGGGTGCTTTACAGCACCCACGGTCACGGGGGGACTGAGGTGTTTGATGTCCCGATGTCATAGCTAGCCAGGCAACCTTCAGTTTTTGAATATTAATTTTTGGTCCGATCTACGCAGAATGAGCTTATAGTATCTTGAAATATTGCAGTGGTATGCTTGGGTTTGGATTTAATTTTATTAATTATAGGATCCCAAGCAGATGGCAGCACTCATCCATCTTCTCTACTGAAATTAGGATGTTTTTTAATTTCAATAGCCCCGCGAATCATCCTTGGCAGGAATCGGTGTTCTTTTGCGAGTATTTGTGGTCTGTCAAATCTAATGTAATGGTGGGGACGATCTTAAACATGTTCACACACTGCAGATTTCACAGAACGTCGGTGCTTCAAGTCAGCTATATGTTCTTCCATGCGAGTTTTTATTGACCTTTTTGTTTGTGCTATGTAAGAGAGACCACATTCACAATTCAGCTTGTACACTCCTGCATCTTGTAGAGGAATATGATCGTTTACAATGTCAAAATAATATACTTATGTATAATTTTTTAAATGTCTGTTTTACAATATATCAGTTGCCACGTGACTTGCAAGTGCCGAAATTCAAAATAGGTACTACTCTACCTTTCAAACACACTAATCGTTAAATACACTAACACATCTTTTTATACCAAAAGATGTCGTTTTATTCAAAGTGACCAGACGTTTGTAACTAACTAATTAACTTGAAAACAGTTATTATCAATTCCACGACGTATAATGAAGTGATATAAAAATTATCAAACATTATATTATGGGCGCTTATGTAATATATTATGACTCTAGGTCAGTAGCAGCAATCTCTCAGATAAACTCAGTTAACGTATAAGTTATAATTGTAACCAAAATGGCTCCTCCGTTGACCGAATATTTACATAAAGCAATCACTTCGTAAGTATTGCATGCATATAATTATAATTATTATTAAAATAAAAGTATACCTACAATATATTATGTCAAGATTAGAATATTAATAACAGTAAATACATAGGTTGTATGTGGGTGATGTATTCGCCAACAAACTGCCCTGCAGTTTGGCGAAAGTAGTTGAAAAAGCAACCGACTGTTGTTTTATGTAATAAAATATTTAAAAAAATGTAACATATGACAAAATATGACAACGTTAAAAACAATACTGGGTGAGAGATAACGGCTTCGATTTTTGAATGTTCAAACTTAAACATAAAGATTTTGAGTTTTAGAGACGTATGTTCCTACGTTCTGAGAATGACAATCTGTGATAGTTTAAAAAAATACTATTTATGTGAATACCATTATGTTATTAACCATATCAAAATTAATTTAGATTAAATTATCTCTACATCGTACCATGGTTTACTACCATCTAATGTTGACTGCTCACTACTAGAATCGCGTGGTTTTATCATCATTATCATCATCATGATCATTATAATGATGATTATGGTTTCATATAAAAATGTGATTTTTAATTAAGCAATTATCGTCATATGTAAGGAAGAAGGAAGGAAGAATAATTATTTATTTTTGACACAAACAAATTGGTGTACATCACAACAATACAAAGTTATAACTGAAAACTGCTACTTATGGCTTAACTATAACTTTCATTTAATAAGTTAATTTGAACTATTAACTATAACTTTTTGCGTCGTAGTTTGTAAGTGAATTTCTTTTATTTTGTACATATCTCCAGTACCAATGATAATATCGTCTCCTAAGTCAATTACTGAGTATAATTGCATAATGAACACCTAAGTGAAGTTTGTATGAAATCCGATATAAAACTTTTTATATATATATTTTTATATTTATTTTACTAACATGGTAAGCTACCTAATAATATGAAATTAATGTAGTGTGGGTAGACAGATTCGCACCCACACATGATACACAAATTTTAATTTTGAATTTACATAAACACTGCACAATCGTGAACATTTTAATACGTTTTTTTTGTGCCCGACTTTAAAAGTACTCTGTGGCTGTATATGGTAATAATTAATGTGATTAGTATAGCTAGTAAAAGGTACCCTTCCTACAAATAAATATGACATAGTCTATTTTACATTTTATATTCCTACTTCCAGGCGACAAAGTGAAACTGACCAGGAGATGGACATCAGCGTCTTCTTAATAACGGCAAATAAAACTGCGGTTGCCAACTCGCCTAGCGTGACAGCCATGGCAAACCCTCTTATGAGGCATTCTATGGAAAGTTATGAATGAATGAAAAAAAATAGTGTTGGCGGTGATCGAATCCGGGTTGCTCGCTTAATATTACGTCGTGCGCTTAGCTTCTGAGCTACAGCGGCTCAAGTGTCTGTGTTTATGTGTAATGTCTAAATAACAACTTTTTACTAAATGCACATACATGAAAGTAAATAACCGGTACTTTTAACAAAAAAAATCTAATCTCTGAAATGGCTGGACCGATTTTGACGGGACTTTGACTGGTAGATAGCTGATGTTACAAGGAGTAACTTAGGCTACTTTTATATTTGAAAAAGAATTAGAATTCCGCGCAAAAAAATTATAAACCATGAAAAATTGTATAAAAAGGGTTATTATAATTTTAAAGAATTTATGAATGATAATAACCCCTGGAAATGAGGTGATCGCTACCAAGCTATTTCTAATTTGTTGTGTTGTTAATTGTGTAACACACATGATTGTAAGCTGTTATTTTTAAAAAAAGTCCCGCTGGGTTTCATGCTGGTTCTGCCCAGGACAGAGGTTATTTTTCGAACCATTGGTAATTAAACAAAAGAGTGACTTTCAATAAGTATTATTTATAATCTATATTAAATAATCTTTTTTTTTATAGGATAAGGGTGACAAACGAGCACACAGTCCACCTGATGGTAAGTGGTTGCTGGGGCCCATAGACATCATCATTTAATCTAACAGTGGTAGAGCCACGCGGCAGCTTTTGCTCTCGCACGGATGGGCCGGCTCGAACCGGGGTGGTACCACGACCTCACAGAATACCAGCGTGAAGTAGAAGTTTACCTCTGCGTTTCGCTTGGTGAGTGCAGGTGGCCGGAGGCCCTTTTTACTGGAAATGAGGCATTCCACCTTAGTCCTCACGGGTGACAACGCATCTGCATTTTGATTCGTAAACGAGGATGGATGTAGATGTCTATGGGCCGCAGCAACCACTTACCATCAGGTGGACTGTGTGCTCGTTTGTCACCCTTATCCTATAAAAAAAGTTTCTGTTTCTATTTCAAATCCGATCGTAATAAATTACATGTGGACGAAGTCGCAGGGAACAGCATAGTAGTAGGTATTTCATAAATTTAATTATTTACATGCATTCATCACAGCTTATCAAAAATACACTTCTAAATAAGAGGAACGCCGTTAGATTGCCTCATATGGATTTTAACACAGTCGCCACGCATGGCAGGCGTGTTAGCAAATGCATTTTTGGTTTACATAATGATTTCTTATATTTACGCGAACACCACACATTGAATAGAACTACTTTTACGGATTTTATCGCGTTTATTTAACTTATTTTGCTTATTTTTATTAATTCCCGACGTTTTGGGTGCTTTCCAGCACCCATGGTCACGGGGGACTGAGGTGATTGACGTCCCGATGTCAGAGTTAATCCCGAGTACCTTCAGCTTTTTTAATTATTAATTTTGGTCCGATCTAAGCAGAATGAACTTACTGTATCTTGAAGTCTTGCAGTGGTATGCTTGGGTTTAGTTTTAATTTTATTAATTACAGGATCCCAAGCAGGTGGTAGTACCCAGCCTCCTTCTCTATTGAAATTAGGATGTTTTTTATGATGCCGTCTAGGATATGATCACAAACTGCGGACTTCCCGGAACGTTGGTGCTTCACGTCAGCTATGTGTTCTTTTACGCGGGGTTTTATTGATCGTCGAAACGTCGGGAATTAATAAAAATAAGCAAAATAAGTTAATTAAACGCGATAAAATCCGTAAAAGTAGTTCTATTCAATGCATTTTTGGTTGTTATCAGGAAGACGCTGATGGTTATTTCCTGTTTAAATTTCCCACTGTCGCCGTTTACGATACTCACGGGATGATATGAGGTAGTGGTTTTAAGTCGCCACGGTGGATTATGTATTAATTGAAGTGAAATGTTTTTTAACCGCGTTGAGCGATTTTTGGTTGGGGAAAAACTTATGGGTTCGCGTCACCGATGACCTCGACATACTCGTGACGTATTAGCGACGCGTAGTTTAGCGGACAGTGTACATGTATACGCATATATCATTGAGTTTTTTTTATAGGGTAAAGTGACAAACGACCACACAGTCCACCAGATGGTAAGTGGTTGCTGTAACCCATAGACATCCACATCTATCCTCAATAAAGGATCAAAATGCAGATGCGTTGTCACCCGTGAGGACTAAGTTAGAGTGCCTCTTTTCTAGTAAAAACGGTCTCCGGTTCCCTACACTCACCATACGAAACACAGCAGTGTTCAGCTGCTATTTTACCCTGGTATTCTGTGGGAGCGTGGTCCTTCCCCGATCGAGCCAACCCATTCGTGCTACAACTATACTACTAATATAACTGCAGCATGGCTCTACCACGTAAAGAAGTTTTCACTTCTGTCCGCAGTCATTATGGCTGCCTCTGTTTTTCTTTTTAAATTTTGTTCGTATCTATCCATAACAGCCTATAAAAGTCAACATAGGTCACTCAAATAGATAGCCTCATTGGGAGGATTTTGTCATAGTCGCCACGCTTGGCAGCCGCAGTTTCTTTAGTATTCTGTGTTATTGTCTGGAAGATTCTGCTGCCCATCTTTTAGTTTCCCTCTATTGCCTCTTACGACACCCTGGGGACTATACGGTGTAGTAAATATTCTTAAACCTTTACTCACAATTTTGTACGTACATATGTATACTTACATAAAATTATCATGTGATGGCAGTGTGGGAGAATCCATCACCACGTTTTGTTCCATGGGTGTTATAAGAGGCGAATATTGGACATGTTAGGAGAAACTCATGGATTCCGTTAGTTAGTGGTATTACCATCATGTTTACGTATAATTTAAAACTAAACATTTTGTACAACCGACTTCAGTATAAATTATTAAGAATAACTCAAAAACTATTAGTCAGACCTTTATAAAATTCATATAGAACCACATGTGAAGCACTAGCTTTCAAATAAAAAAGAATCATCGAAATCAGTTCACCCAGTAAAAAGTTATGAGGTAACAAATATAAAAAAAAACATACAGTCGAATTGAGTACCGTCTCCTTTTTGAAGTCGGCAGAAAATACCCAGCACGGCGAAGGAGAGCAGCGTTCATTGCTGAAAAAATATATATAATGTCCTTCGACTAATATGCAAAATATTTTTATGATTTAAGAACTTAATTTTTTTAAAGTTCATATCCATTATATTTATTATTTAATTTTTTCTAATGTTATTATGCGAATCGATTAAGATATTATTTGTTAAAATCTGGCGACTTGTTTATTGTTTATGACTTACAGGCAGACTTAGAAACGAGCATACATGCATACATAGATATCAGCTCAACCATAAGCATATTGCGTCAGTATATGTATGCCTGGTCCCAATCTGTTTAATTACATCCTAAAAATTATCCTTATTTATTTTGATATTAGTTTCAAATTGAATCTACGAATTAAACCAACTGATATAAAACATCGACACGAATATTAAAGATCTCTATTAATTGTAGTAACATAAAACACGTTTAATATTTAAATCGCTTCTTATCTCATGTTTATGTAAAGTGTAAGTTACAAAACAGTGTTACTTTGCGCCATTATTATTTGAAGTGTATCGTTTTTAAAATAATATAACATTCGTATAAGGAAGCTTAAAGTCATACAGTGGCCCTAGGCTATGCTTGGAGTTTCTACGCATGACAAAATTCATAACGAGAATATTCGCAGTAGAAACAAAGCAACCGAAAAACTAAATAGATTAAAAAATAGAAGCAACTTTGGGCCAACCATATATTTGACGACCAATGGAATACTATTCAGTGTTCTCCTACTAAATGAAGTTACGACCTTGTAAAACAAGCAGAAAGTCGATGAATGAAGGTGACTCAGGACAGAGCTTTGTAATAATCAGGCCTATGTTTAGTGATCCTTTGAAAGGCTGTAATGATAGTGATTCTGATGAACATGCGGCCATTTTTCTTTCTTTTATTCATTGTCATCGGTCGCTTTGCTGTTTTATCGCAGTCGAGTAACTTATTTAAGCTAAAATCCCAGTTCGAACAAGCATGTGCAGACAAACACAACTTAAGGGTATAACCATTTGTCTGACCTTGATCAAATTCATATGGGACCACACGAGAACTATCAGCTTTCATATAAAAAAAGAATCATCGAAATCGGTTCGCCCAGTACAAAGTTATGAGGTAACACACATAAAAAAGAAATACACTCGAATTGAGTACCGTCTCCTTTTTGGAAGTCGGCAGAAAAGTCTTAGAAACCATATTTAATAACGGTTCCGTGGCGCAGTTGCTTAGTAATGAATTGCAGCGCTAATGCTTTGAATTTATACAAAGGCAGCCTACTGGAACTACTTCCAAAAAAAATTATAACAATCGTAATCTGTTGTTCCAGACAAATCATGGACGTGATTGTGATAGGATGTGGTGCGTCAGGAATAGCGGCTCTACGGAAGCTGCATGAGGCTGGATTGAAGGTGCTAGGCCTAGAAGCCGATGACAGGATCGGCGGAAGAATAATGACTGTCGAGTATGGCGAGTGCGCGTTGGATTTAGGCGCCGCTTGGTATGTGTCGAAAATTATTTTCATTTATATCTCATAATTTTGCTTTATCACCATTAATAAACCCATAACAAAATTAAAACTAGCTTTTACGGGTTTTATCTCATATATTCCCGTCGTTTCGAGTACTTATACGTATAGTTTATACGTGGTAGAGCCATGCTGCAGCTATATTAATAGTATAGTTGTAGTACGAATGGGTCGGCTCGACCGGGGAAGGATCACGCTCTCACAGAATACCAGCGTAAAATAGCAGCTTAATGCTGCTGTGTTTCGTATGGTGAGTGTAGAGAACTGGAGACCCATTTTACTGGAAAAGAGGCATTCCATCTTAGTCCTCAGGGCTGACAACGCATCTGCATTTTATTTCGCACACGAAGATAGATGTAGATGTCTATGGGCTACAAAAGCCACTTACCATCAGGTGGACTGTGTGCTCGTTTGTCACCCTTATTCAATAAAAAAAACTTTACAGCACCCAATGAGTTTTTCGACAGCCCAATGTCATAGTTAATAACAGCTACGTTCAGTTTAAAATTAAGAATTAATTAGCCTTTTTAAATGAGAATGAGTGGATTTTAAAATTTCTGCAACGGACAAAACTAATCAATAAATATGCATTTTCATCATCGTTTTCCTCATTCGCAGCAGCTATATTGTATTCGATGCGTTCATTTATTCATTGTCTTGGTGTTATTACATCATATAATGACTATTATTTCATAACATGAAACCTATACAGAAGCCTACTCAGATGAATTATGAGCGATGCATTATATGTGTAGGGTGCGCAATAACATTTATTTTATTTTATTGTTCAAAGTAATGTAAATTTGGATAATTTGGTATAAAAAATACAAACCAATAATAATATATATATTTTATTTTACTATTTTGTTTTGGAAAATTTACGGTTAAATATTATTATATAATTAAGTAGAGGAAGAATGTCAATTACAAGCAAACACTGATAGATTTATAACACTAAAACGTCAAGTTTATGTAAAATAAAAAAAAAAAAACATGAGTGAGTGTCGTGAAAAACTCGGTTGAAACGAAGTTCCTTTTATAGTATATTATTATTGATAAATGTATTATATTATTGATTAACAAATACAAATAAATGAATTACTAGCGTCTATTAAAATGAAGCGTCACATAAAATAAAATTTCTTTCATTGTAAGATAAGAAAAAGTGCGAGGTAAATGGATATTATTCCATTTCGCTTCCTTATAGCTGCTAAGGCCGTCTATACTACGTGAGAAGGGGTAGTGACGGAAAAATCTTACACTTTTTCTCGCCTAGCTCCCATCCGCCAGATTCGTATCGTTCGATAAGGAACTTCGTTCCAATAATGCAAAACCATACGCATATTACAGATATCTACTGTATCTATAGCTTGCAAATAACTGTGCGAACACACATCAATGACAATTTCTGCTTCCAGGTGTCATGGTGAAAAAGATAACATTGTGTTTGAGCTCGCTAACCCCTTTGGTCTGCTTGGAAAACCAAACCCAGATAACAAGTGGTTTGTCCTCTCCAATGGTGACCTGTTGCCGGAGGATAAATGTGATGCTCTCCTTGATGCACTGAACAAAGAAATTGGAAAAGCTGACAAGAATAATACTAAATCTATCTCCGAATGTATACGCAGCGCGTAAGAATATAACATGTTTGTCTACAACTAAAGTATATATTTTTATAGATTAAACAAGCATACAGTCCACCTGATGGTAAGTGGATACTGTGTGACCCATAGACATCTACATCTATCCTCGGTTAAGAATCAAAATGCAGATGAGTTGTCACAAACGAGGACCAAAATGTAATAGTTTGTCTCCAATAAAAGGGATCTCCGGTTCTCTACACTCACCATAAGAAACAAAGCAGCATTAAACTACTATTTCACGCTTATATTCTGTTTCATGCTACAAACACAATGTAACTGTTTTTAGAGCTAGATTTTTATGATTGAAAAAATATAAAATAGTGGTGAAAGAATGTTTTTTGTCATTTTGTTATTACAAACCAAAACATGAAGAGTTGCTCAGTACACAGTAAATATGACTTATATTTGGTCTCACTTCTAATAACTAGTAGTAACTAGCCCTAAATGAGAAGCATTTCTATGAAGGTTTTGGAGAGCTTCAAAATAGTTTTTGCAATTTATTTTATATCATGTTGGTTTCGGCAAGCACTTGAAGTGCTTGACTCTTTTACATGGGGTCAAAGTCTATAAGAATTGCTACAAAAAATGTCTTCCGATATATATTGATGATATCGATAACATTTTTTTTATAGGAGACGGGGCAAACGAGCATGCGGCTCACCTGACGGTAAGTGATTACCGTCGCCCACAACTGCAACACCAGAGGAATGAGGGCTAATAATCTTCCACTCACCAGATGTCGCTAGTTACGACTGAGGTAAAGTTTTTTGCTACACAATGTCAGTTAATTGAGGAATTAGTTCTAAAGAATAGTTTATGATTATCTAGAGTATTATATTAATACACAACACAATGCGTCCGTAGTTTGATTTTTAATTTTTTGCACTTTAGAACTCTTTTTTTTTAAATGGACTTTTAGTTACATTTATAGTTTGGTTTATTCATTTGTAATGTAATTAATATAAAATATAACTAATAATACAGAAAGAAACCTTAAAGATTACATTTTCCTAAGAAATTATAGTCCCCGCTATGAAATCTGTCAAATATTTTACCTCACTGTAAAGTGGCGCCGCCCTGGTGGCAGAAAAAGTCGTGGATGCCCTCATTGCAGATGCGTTGCCGGCCATAGACCGACGATGGTCAACCTCGTCAATGGTGCGAGACCTCTGTAACTACTATCGTTTATCCGCCTGCCAAACATGCCGTCTAAGGCAATTCTTCCCTCAACGGGAGTGGCGGGATGTACAGCCGTGAACTATTACGAGCAAATATATATGTGTAATGTATGTCATGTAGTGCCTGTAATGTATATATGTTACGGATAAACTTAAAAAGAGTGAGTAAACCTAGGCTTATCCAGGTACACTTAGGATTATCTAAGTTCCTTGGGTAAAGCCCGAAATATCACCAAATTCAATACAGATTCGCAGTCTACCCGAATAAACCTAGGCTTACCCAACGCTGGCTGGGTAATGTTCATCTATTAGGTTGTCAAAAAAAAAAACTAATAGAATATGATTATTCTAGTCTTCTCTCACTTTTCTAAGTTTACTTTAAGGTTGCCACTGAAAATCAGGGCTAGGATCACACTTCTTAGCATTTCTTGAGTGGCAGTCCTATTTGGACAATTTCCCATAAAACAAGTTTTTTAAGGTTAGCTATTCGCATTTTTTATTCATTTTGTACCTATCTGTATTTTTTTTGTCTGGTTATAAGCTTTCCCACGCAACATGTTATTTCGAGTTCCCTGTGCAAATTTATTAAGAAATGGCCAAATAAATATCTGTTTCTTTCTTTCTGATAATAAAGAATGAAATGTTTCAGAGCAAAATCTAACGCAATATTAAAGAAAGAGCCCCAACTGGCAAAGTACTTTGTAGAATGGTTCGAAAGGAACTGCCACATCGGAGGGCAAAGTGACCCCCGGAAGGAAAAATCTTTGAAGGGTCTCGAAGAGTGCTGGGGCTGCGAGGGCGAGTTTATGCTTAACTGGAAGGGAAAAGGATATAAGACGATTTTAGACGTTTTATTGGTATGTTAAATTCATAAATTTTAATTATTTATTTGTTAAAATACTGTTTCTCAGTTACTAAGCAACTATATAGCACATCAAGCTTAAAGTCGAACGTCCACAAACTAATTGAAAACTAAGCTCAAAGAACTAAGCTAAGCTAACCTGGAAAATTGTTGCACGTCCACCGAAAAATAATCTAAAACAAACAACACTAAGCGAAAGGTGCCAGAGGGGTAAGGTAAGGGGGTGAGAGGCGCTTAGTTAGTTTGACTTAGTTTGAATATTTTACCTAGCTTAGCTGACATAGTTAGCAATGGACGCACATGTATGAAAAACTGGCTCAACTATGCGAGCTAAGATAATCTAAGTTAGTTTAGTTTGCGGTGGACGTTCGGCTTAATGGTTATAACAACACTCAATTAAAAAAACCGACTCCGTTAAAAATGTACTGAAAAAAAGCCTTCCCATCCATCAGTTTTGCAGATGCAATATAGAAATATTGTATAGCCTACTAGCTTGTTACCCGGCGCGTTGCTGCCGCACAAGGAATAATTGTGGAAATATCGTTTTAAATTTAAATAAACCTAGCAAGCTAACAGCATAGCAAAGTGGCGAGGCAATCAGCTTTGTAGCGGTTTCTAACGGAAATAAAATTTTCAAAATAGGAGGTTCAGATGCCTGGGTGATCAGTAATCGATTGCTAAAAACAGAATTTGAAAATTCGAAACCGTTCTCGAGATAATCGTGGGACAGACAGACAGACGGACGGACAGACGGACAGACGGACAGACGGACAGACGGACAGACATCGTGAAATCAATAAGTGACTTCGCAAGCTTCGCCACTTAATAATATGGAAGAGTTACGTTGTTTAATTAGGAATGATAATACATTAATTCAAATTGAAAGTTATATATATATATATATATATATATATATATATATATATATATATATATATATATATATATATATATATATATATATATATATATATATATTACAATACAAATTTATTTTTTTAAAGAGATATATATATATATATATATATATCTCTTTAAAAAAATAAATTTGTCGGTGCGACACGCGTGCCACCTACTCTAAGTTAATTGTACGATGCCTATAACCTATAAGTTGACAAATATATACCGCAATCTGAACAAAAATTATTTTTTATATATTAGATGTTTCTCTCACAATTAACAGGAATCGTACAACACCTCAAATGTAATGTTAATATCCATCAAGCCGTTTAGGCTACAGAAAGCGCCAAAGTTATAGACATACAACATATATACATACATACATACATACATACATACATACATACATACATACACACATACATACTCTCAAATTTACTCTTACCTTCCTTCTGGGGCAGTCGGGTAAATAAAACGAACTGAACTACCGTAATTCCTTCTTTTTCTTTTGTTATCGGCCAGTAGCAGTCGACTGCTGGACTTGATCATATTTCATTGTACGGAGGATTCATCGTTTCGGCGTAGTTCTATTATTTATTCTGTGCTATCGGTACGAGTGGTGATGATTCACGCTTGAACTTATAATGGCTCGACTGGGAGACCGCATCGCACGTCAAAATTAAATAGCAACTTCATGTGTTAGTATATTTATTATTAAGTGGCGAAGCTTGCGAAGACACTTATTGATTTCACGATGTCTGTCCGTCTGTCCGTCTGTCCCACGATTATCTCGAGAACGGTTTCGAATTTTCAAATTCTGTTTTCAGCAATCGATTACTGATCACCCAGGCATCTGAACCTCCTATTTTGAAACTGATTGATCAACGGCAACCGTTAGAAACCGCTACAAAGCTGATTGCTTCGCCACTTTGCTATGCTGTTAGCTTGCTAGGTTTATTTATTGTTAGTTCGGTTATTTTTCAAAGAGTAGCTAAATATTAAACTTAAGTTCAAATATATAAATAATAATATACCGTCATTGCAGTATTTGAAAATACGAGTTAAGAAGGCTTGTACTTTTATTTGAAATTATCCCAAATTGAATGTGATTTATGGGCAATACCGTTTTTGCCTACCGATCGACCTTTACGAATGTGTGCGTGCGCAGTAAAATCAGTTGAAATAATGCATTACCGCGCATTTTGAATGTAAACGATAATAAGGACAGTATGTTTGAGATTTTTTTATTAATTCTCCTTCACCATGTGCTTATATTACTTATTCTAAAACTTCTCTGCAAATTTGAGCGGTTATTGCAAAATAACTCCGTATATTTCGTATGGTTAGCAAATCAGAAAATACAAAACCAGGAAAACAAGAATATAAATTAATGTTATGACTTAATTTACTAAATTACGAATGTCATGTTGTATTTTAGAATAAATATCCTGATCCCGCTAAAGCAATACCGGTGCAGATATTGTTGAAAAAGGAGGTGGAGAGTATTAAATGGCGGACCAGCCAGCCCGGACTCGAACCAGGGAACCCGCTGGTACATGTGAAATGCAAGGATGGAAGCCTATATGCAGCCAAAAGCGTCATAATTACGGTCTCTATCGGAGTTTTGAAAGAAAGGTATGGAAAATAATCCGGATATCTACTATAAAATACGTGGCACAAAGTTAAACAAGTTAAAGAACTTGTACAAAAATTTTAACCAAAGGGTTAAAATTTTTGTACGAAGTACCTACATCATGTGCGAAAAACATACTCAGCAATTTACTGTAATATAAAGTTGTAATACAAACTGTTTCAAGTCAGTTCCTATTTTGACAAGAATTATAAAGTCTTATTGTTAGCAATAATCTATTATATATAAAAAGTACGTGTCACGTTGTTTGTCCGCGATGGACTCCTAAACTACTGAACTGATTTCAATGAAATTTTTGGTCAATGTGCAGTTTGGTCCAACTTAAAAGATAGGATAGCTTACATCTCAATTTATAGTCACAATACAATATTATTTTATTGAAAATTATTTGTCTATTATTTGACAGTCACAATTATCTGTTAGCTCCAAACGATTCTGTCAGATGACGATATCTCTTGACTGGATTGAGTAAATATTTAATAGATGGCGCTATGTTAAAAATACAAACGTTTAATTCGAGTATAAGCTACAATTTAGTAGTATAACCACCACGTGTTGCTGTAAGTATTCAACAGATTTCAAAAAAAATTTGCAGACTGTGTGCAGTTTGGTCCAACTTGAGAGATAGGATAATGTTTATCCCGATAAGTGACCCTAAATTTTTTTATTGCTAATTTCATGACTTTTTTTGGGAAAGCAAATGGTCGTTCGGGAAGGGCAGAACAACGTCTGCCTGGTCAGCTAGTACTTGATAATATTTGTAAAACTCATCGATCACTAATAAAAAACTAGATACACAATCAGTGACAAAAATGTCCTTATCGAGTGAGCGCACACACATTTGGGTGCGCTTTTAATTTGTACGTAGCTTTGTGAATACAACTTTAGGGAATACATTTAAGGTTGAATTTACATTAATGTATATTTATTTCAACTAGAATTACGTCAAAACACTTGGCGACAGTTTTTAGAGAACTTTTGCATGGGGTTGTGTATCTAGATTTTTATTACTGATCGATGGTAAAACTATTTATTTTAACCACTTGTTTTAAAATATCTATATATGCGTACAAATAGTGCCTGTCGGGAGTTCACTTGAAACGTGTTAGAAATAACTTTTTTTTCACTTAATATATCTAAGCAAGTGCTTGACCACAATCCCAGCTGGTGGTAAGTGGTGATGAAGCACTAGATGGTAAATCGCACTGTCTTAGCGTAACTAAGCCTATACTCTTGCCTTGAAGACGTCCATATTGTTTTCGGATGGAAATACAGACGCCAGCTAATTATTCCACTTCTTCGCAATTACATTACGAATTTATATTACAGTAAAGTGCTGAGTATTTACGCACACAATGTATTGCTACGGTTTTTATTATTAAATCTTTTCAAAGAACTCTCCACCAGCATTTATACAAAGTTTCATGCGTCCGAACCAATTTTCTACACCTACACTTTTTCCAGTGTGCCTCAGATCTTCTACGGCCTGCTCTGTGGCTGCTATATCATATTCCGGCGATGAAAACTGTAACCCTTTTAGCAGATTTCTTATTCTTGGTAATAAAAAGAGGTTACAAGGTGCCAGAACAGGGTTTTAAGAAGGCTTACACAAAAGTTAAACCGGTGTGCTCTCTAGGAAATCCTTCGTTTTGAGCGCTTCGTGCGCGGACGCGTTGTCATGGTGCAGCAGTAGCCCGTGGAGCCCCGTGTTCGGTCGCTTGTTGCTCACAACAGTGAATAATGCTGGGAAGCATTTGCGAGTATACCATTCGGAATTGATGTTAATTTGATGGAGTTTCTGGTGACCAGATTCTGTAGCGATCAAAATTGTCACTACGCTTCTCGATCGCTTCGCTTTAGTTTAGATAGACGTTGGTGGACTCGACTTCTAGACAAAATATGCAAGTGTTATGTCTCTAACCCATTCCATATAACAGCTAGGTCATGATATATGGACGGACGGACAAACAGACAGTCAGTAAATAAAGTGACATTAAAAGGGCTCCGTTTTACCCTTTGGACATGGCACCCTAAAATATGTAGCTTAAATTAAATTAAAGTATTTTTTTCTAAAATATTAGATAACAATTCTACGAAATTATTTCCAGACACAGCCAACTCTTCAATCCGCCGTTGCCAGCAGAAAAAACCAACGCAATTAACACCCTTCAGCTCTGCGTGCTTGATAAAATCTACATAGAATTCACCAAGCCCTGGTGGCCTAAAACACCAGCTAACTTCACCCTGCTTTGGCGGGATGAAGACAAAGCTAAGTTCTCCGATGATGAAAAATGGATCACGGAGATCTTCACCCTGTTTACTGTGGAGCACCAGCCGAATTTATTGCTCGCCTGGATCTATGGGAAAGCGGCCGTGGAAATGGAGAGAGCCAGCTTAGAACAAGTCAAGGCTGGAGTGAATAAACTATTGAGTATATTTATGAAGCAATTCGACATTACTCCGATCAAGGCGATTGTAAGGCAAGTAATGTTTATAGGCGTCACTAAGCATATTCATTCATTCATTACAGCCCTTCACAAGTCCACTGCTGAACATAGGCCTCCCCCAAAGAATGCCACAAAGCACGGTCCTGAGCCACCTGCATCCATCGACTTCCTGCATGTCTTACCAGGTCGTAACTCCATCTCGTGGGGGGGGACGCCCTACACTTCGCCTACCGGTACGAGGTTGCCACTCGAGAACCTTTCTTCCCCATCGGTTGTCGGTTCTTCGAGCTATATGGCCGGCCCACTGCCACTTCAGCTTACTAATCCGTTGGGCTACGTCGGTTACTCTGGTTCTACTGCGGATATCCTCATTCCTAAGTTTATCACGCAGAGAAACTCCGAGCATAGCCCTCTCCATAGCTCGCTGAGCGACCTTGAGCTTCCTCATACGGCCAGCAGTGAAGGACCACGTCTCAGTTCCGTAAGTCATCACTGGTAACACGCACTGGTTGTACAATTTCGTTTTAAGGTTTTGAGGTATGTCTGACGAGAAGATGTGTCGTAGCTTCCCGAACGCTGCCCAGCCGAGTTGAATCCGTCGATTGACCTTGATTGATTGGTAAACATACTCGTCAACAACTTCGAGCTTAGTGCTCCCAACAACTACCGGCATAGGTGTGACATGGACATTAAACATAATCTTTGTTTTGTCCATGTTCATCTTAAGACCTATCCGTTGGGAGACACTATTGAGGTCATTGAGCATAGTGCTTAGGTCCTCCAGCGATTCTGCCATAAGGACTATATCGTCGGCAAATCGAAGGTGAGTGATGTACTCGCCATTCATGTTAATACCGTATCCTTTCCAGTCCAGAAGCTTGAAAACGTCTTCCAATGCAGCGGTGAAGAGTTTCGGGGATATAACATCACCCTGTCTTACACCTCTCTGCAATTGGATAGGTTTCGTACTCTGGTTCTGTACTCGGATAGCCATCGTAGCTCTACTGTACAAACACTTCAGCACTTCGATATACCGACAGTCAACTTGGCACCGCTGAAGGGACTGCAGCACCGCCCAAATTTCGACGGAATCAAAGGCTTTCTCATAGTCCACATACGCCAGACATAGTGGCAAATTGTACTCTTCGGACTTCTGTACAATTTGCCGAAGGGTATGTATGTGGTCTATGGTGCTAAAGCCCTTTCGGAAACCGGCTTGTTCGGGAGGCTGGAAGTCGTCAAATCTGGGCGCGAGACGATAAGCATAAGACTAAGCATATACCCAAACTGAATTAAGTTATGTCAATCCAATAAATATTTATTATGTGGTAGACCCATGCTATTATATTGTAGCTATATTGTGGTTGCAGCACGAATGGGTCGGCTCGACCGGGGAAGGACCACGCGCTCACAGAATACACGCGTAATATAACAGCACAATGCTGCTGTGTTTCGTATGGTGAGTGTAGAGAACCGTAGGCGTATTACGTATCTTGCAGGAGGCTAGCGATAGCGAAATTAGAACTATAATTGCTGATAAATCGCAGATTCGTAATATGTACCAGTGATAACCAAGCTAACTAGCGACAGCGCTGCCTTGTGGTCGCTAGTTAGCTCGGGCTTAGTTATCGCTGGTACATAATACAAATCTGCGATTTATCAGCAGTTATTGTTCTAATTTCGCTATAGCTAGCCTTCTGTAATATACGTAATACGCCTACCGGAGACCCCTTTTTACTGGAAGTGAGGCATTCCATCTTAGTCCTCAGGAGTGGCGGCGCACTGTATTTTGATTCTTACTTACTTACTTATCTTCACGCACAATCCCTGACGGGCTAGCCAGAGAGAACAGATCGCCAAGTGTCACGATCCTTACATACCTCTTTCGCTTCTTTCAGATTCATTATCTTCTTCATACATGCACGTCTAGGTATCCGAGTACTCTTGACCCTCCCCTCTTCGAACAATTTGCTCACATGGTCTTCGAAAGTTAGTCTCGGTCTACCTCGACACCTTTTAATATTAACTTTCGCGCTATATATTTTCTTCACCATTCGGTCTTCAGTCATTCACTCAACGTGCCCAAACCATCGAAGCACGCCCTTATCAATTTTTGTGATGAGGTCACCTTTCAAACCTGCCATATTGCGAATCTCTTCGTTTCGCTTTCGGTCGGCCATGGTAACGCCGCACATTTTACGAAGAGATCGCATCTCCACTGCATTCAACTTGCTTTTATGCTTCTTCTGGCATACCCAGGTTTCACTGCCATATAACAAAGTCGGTACCAACACTGCGTTATGTATTGCAAGGCGTGCACTCTTCACTACGCCTTGACTTTTGACTAACGCAGTCAGGGCACCATTGACTTTGTTCCCGGCAGCAACACGCCTGTCCACATCTAAATCGCATCTTCCATCCCGGCTAAAAGCACTCCCCAAGTATACAATTTTATTTACCTGTTCTAGACATTCCTGATTTACCCATATTTCACACTTCGTTCTCTCTTCGTCCTTTTCAAATATTTTGATTCTTAACTGAGGATAAATGTAGATGTCTATGGGCCACAGCATCCACGTACCATCAGGTGGACTGTGTGCTCATTTGTCACCCTTATTCAAAAAAAAAATACTACCTACTGAACCACGGGTTTTTAAAAAATTGCTGTAATTTCAGATCACAGTGGGCGTCTAATCCATTGGCAAGAGGCTCTTACTCGTACCGTAGTGTGGCCACAGAGCAAGATGGCGGCAGTGCGGAAATCCTAAGCGCGCCGCTGTATCATGGCAACGGCTTTCCGGTTGTTTGTTTCGCGGGCGAAGCAACCTCGCACCATAGACATTCAGCCGCGCACGGAGCGGTGGAGGCAGGTTTTAGAGAAGCCGATCGGTTAATTAGAGTTCTGAAAAAGGATTAACTCTTTTTTTTTGGAATTTTTGGTGTATTATTTACGTCATAATTGATATGTAATATTGTATTGTTTTTTAAACAATTATTTTTATTGTCTTCATAAAATCGTAACATAAATATATTCACTACGGTGTTCACAATATTTTTAGCATGTTAGTAAAATAATGTTTCCTACCTTTATTGTCATTTAAATATTTATTGTAATAACTTGGATTAAAGGTACATATATTGTAATAAATGTATGCAAATATTAAATGATGGATTTTTATTTGTGTTATAATCTACCATACCTCCCACATCAGAACGCAGACCTCACATTGTTAAGATGAATAAAGCGCAAGGAAAATTCTGCCGGCTCATTCCAGTACGCAGTGACTCCACACGAAGCTTAGCCCACTCAGCTCACTCGCCGTGGTTGAGGCGAGTGCGTGTTAGTATTTAGCACAAAGACTTGAGGCAAGATGTCAATTTGTTTTTAATAATACCACCTTGTGGCAAATGGTCATTATAGCTCATGGTTACCTGCTGCCACTTTTAACGAAGAAAGATATAGGTGCATTGCCACCCCAGCGAACTAAGACGGCACATTGACACTAAGCACTCTTCGTCTAAACGGGAACATAATCAGGCAACAGAAATAGATAAGTAGGCGATACCTACCATAGCAGCCTCTTGGGCAGAAAATTGCAGGCCATTTAAGTCTACGCACTTGACTGTTTGACGTGTTTGGTAACAATTCGTCGTTGAAATTACTAGCTTTTTTCCATCCATTAAACAGTGGTAGAGCCACGCGGCAGCTTTTGCTGTCGCACGGATGGGCCGGCTCGAACCGGGGTGGTACCACGACCTCACAGAATACCAGCGTGAAGTAGAGGTTTACCTCTGCGTTTCGCTTGGTGAGTGCAGGTGGCCGGAGGCCCTTTTTACTGGAAATGAGGCATTCCATCTTAGTCCTCACGGGTGACAACGCATCTGCATTTTGATTCGCAAACGAGGATAGATGTAGATGTCTATGGGCCGCAGCAACCACTTACCATCAGGTGGACTGTGTGCTCGTTTGTCACCCTTATCCTATAAAAAAAAATTAAATATATTAGACTTAATGGAAAACTACAAATAAGTTTAATCTTCTGATGAAATAAAAGCTAGTAATCGGGAAATAATAAATGTTTTCTTGCGCTCCGGTAATTTTTTGACAACTTGAGGTTCGCCCCTTTCCGGCGTCGTCGACGAATTGGTAAATTATCACCAATTAGTATTTTTTTTATATATATTATTTTTAGTCAGCGCCTAACTACAATCCCACCTGATGGTAAGTGGTGATGTAGCATAAGATGGTAAAGAGCACTGTCTTAACAAAAGCCTATTCACTCCCGCCTTGAAGACACCCACACTGTAATCGGATGGAAAGACAGATGCTGGCAACTTGTTCCACTCCTTTGCTGTACGCATGATGAACGACGCAGCAAACTGTTTGGTTCGAATGCGTGGTAAGTCAACAACGAAGGGGTGGAGGCTGGCCGAACATTTGGTTGTCCGATGGTGGAAGGGAGAGGGAGGTATTAAATTATGTAATGCTGCGCACATTCTCCGAAATGCATCCTGTAGAAAACCGAAAGGCTGGCTGGCTACTTTACGCCTGTGTTCGAGGCTGGTAAGATTGGTTTTAACCAAATTCGGGTCAATTCCAAATTTACTTTTGATTTTATAGGCCCCTCTCACCCGCCTTTACATCACGACCTAGGGATATAAACCGCTGGCGTAAGGTAACTAAGGAGTGGCAGAGCTCAAATGATGCTAGCTTGTAGGTACTGAGGCTTGATTTTATACAAGTTTTAAATTTTAAATAATAACGTTGTTATGTAACCTAAAGCTCCACTAACTTAAAGCTATGCGTGAAGCTCTATAACATTCGTTGTAATCTGCTTTCGTTTAAAATGTTTTAAACAAAATAAATATTATATTCGTATTACTTGTGAGCTCATTCTACTTGAAAATTGCTTTTAACAGAGTTTTTACATTTTGTGATTTTAACATAATTTATAAAGGACTAGCAATCCGCCCCGGATTTGCACGGCTGATTTCTGGATCTCGGAAACAGTGCCACCTAGCGGGTTCAATTGTAAATCTAAACCATTATCGAATCAACTTAATCACACTATAATGGATGAAAAGTGGACTGTATATTTATTTATGACTGATTAATTATTGACTGATCTGAGGTTAGCTATACTAGGGGACTGCTCGAAGAAAAGATGGTACTTTTTAATATACTGTATTAACTATTTACAATGATTCGGCACTGAATAACTATATCTAACACTATGTACAGAGGGAGGTCTTGAATTGGAGTCTTGAGTCTTCTTCAGGTTTTCTTCTTGAGTGCCGCTCCGAAGTGAAATGAACAGCTCACAGACCGAGACCAGACGCCCTTCTTATATCTCGCAAGAAGGTGTCTCAGTCTGTGAGTAGTGCCGTGCGACGATAAATGAAGCCGCACGCGCGCTGATTGGTCGCCGACATCACTGGATCAGCGCCGGTGTGCGGGGTGCGCGGGGCGTAGCGAGGTACGAAGGGGCGACGGGGCGGCGGGTCTCTAGCTGTCCTCAACACACACACAAAATTTCATCAAAATCGGCCCAGCCGCTTAAGGGTAGTTCAGTCACACACGCGGGCAGAAGAATTATTTAATATATAATATGCATGTTATATAGAAATTAGAAACCTTCGTCTTGAATCATTCTGTCTATTGATGAAAACCGCATCAAAATACGTTGCGTAGTTTAAAATATCTAGGCGTACAGAGTTTGTTTTATATTATGTAGAGTAGACATAACACTAGTCGATACGATCAAACTAAATCACGATAATTTAAAATCAAAAATTTTGTTCAACCGACTTCAATATAAATTGTTAAGGATAACTCAAAAACTATTGGTCAGAACTTGATCAAATTTACCAATATGGGACCACATGAGAAGCACCAGCTTTCAAATAATTTATAATTAAAAATTTTGTACAGCCGACTTCAATATAAGTTATTTAAAAATAACTCAATAACCATTGGTCTGACCTTGAAATTCATATAGGACCACACGAGAACTATCAGCTTTCATATAAAGAAAGAATCATCGAAATCGGTCCACCCAGTAAAAAGTTATGAGGTAACACACAAAAAAAACATACGCGTCGAATTGAGTACCGTCTCCATTTTGGAAGTCGGCAGAAAAGAATCATTGAAATCGGTTCACCCCTAGAAAAGTTATGAGGTAACACATATAAAAAAAAGAAAATACCTACAGTCGAATTGAGTACCTCCTACTTTTTGAAGTCTGTAGAAAATAAACTGCCGTCGAATGATAAACAATATAGCCTATAAAAGAATAGATTCTGCCATAGTATAGATTGTCTTATAGGCGGTGATATTTGGCATATTTGTTACACTTGGCAGGCGGGTTGGCAACTATAGTTTTTTATTATTGCTCAGTTGTTTACAGGAAGCATCTCAGCTGATAGGCAACAGTAACTTCCTGAGCTTCTATTACCCTGTGATGCCTCTTACGACCCTAATAATTTGATAGAGCACCTAGCCTCCAAAAACGTCGCAGAATTGAAGTCACTTGGCCATATTGTCAAAAATTTAATAATTTAAAAGTTAATAATTTTACTTTAAGAGGTTTAATAAACACTTAAACTTGAATTGATGTTACAAAACCTAGTAATTTGTAAAACCATTATATTGTAAAACGTTTGGCGTTTTGTATGCAATAAATTAATAAATACAATTATTTTATAAAACTTTATAAAGAAACTAGCTGTTCCTCGCGACTTCGCCCGCGTGTTAATTGGGGTTTTGTTTTTTTGCGCGGAACCCTAATTCTTTTCTTTTTCGAAAATAAAAGTGGCCTAAGTTACTCCTTATGACATCAGCTATCTGCCAGTGAAAGTCCAGTCAAAATCGGTCCAGCCATTTATGAGATTAGCCGGAACAAACAGACAGACAGACAGACAGACCGACAGACAGACAAAATTTTTAAAAATTGTGTTTTTGTTATAAGTATCGTATATACTTTCATATGCATTTAGTAAAAAGCCGTAACTTTAACATTACAAACAGACACTTCAATTTTATTATTTGTATAGATAATACTATACCTACTATACTAATGATAAGAATAGCAATAGATTTACTGACACATTCATTTTCTAAATAAAAATAGTGATAATAAAAATCACTGATTACATTCTCTAAGCGTTAATTTTCTACCAGCCGCCATTCTGACATTGTTATTTTGTTTATACAATTTCAGTAGTAACAATTCAATAAAATACAACGCACCTGAAGATATTTTCTTCAGTCAAGGACTTGTATGATTAGTACTTTTGGCAGTAATAAATAATTAGAAATTTTAGTTTAAAACTACAAATGAAAATTACAGTTCTATTAATAAATTACTTCAATTGTTTCACTTTTGTATTTTTCAGTCAGCCTATATTTCATTTATACAACTGTGAATTTTAATATGTTGTTGTATTTTATTCTATGAACAACTTATATCTGATGGTTGAAATATCATTCCTTAGTTCTTCGAACAATTCTTTTTAACAATATTTTAATGCATCACATTGTGAAGTTTTACGGAAATTTTGTTTGGAATTTTTTTGAACCCTATTTTGAAGAAACGACTGAACCGATTTAGATGATTTTTTTATTGAATACACTTCAAAGGTTAAGGTTTAAAAAATGCACATTTAAAGGTGGGAAAAAAGGGGATGATGTTATTATTGTAACTACAGCAGAACCCCGATAATTCGAACCCCCGATAATCAGAACGCCTCTATAATCCGAACGACCCCCTGCTCGTGCAAGCTGCTGTCTCATAGAATATCGCAGTGCCGATCAGAAGAAAATCTGCGGTCAGTAGACGAAAATTTCATTGTTCTATACATGCCACCTAACAGTACAGCCTTAATTCAACGAATGGATTAAAACGTAAGCCAGAACATTAAAGTGACAACAAGACATACAAAAGAACATATTATTCATTCATTCAGAATGTACATTATCTGAAATTCTTAAAAAAATACCATGAAAGATGCTGTATTTGCTCTGGCTCAAGGTTGGCAACAAGTGTTAAATCTGATCAAAAAATCTTGAAAGCCTTTGTTGCCCTCGTTATTCAAACCAGAAGAAACTTCTGGTCAAGATCTGAATGACTTTGACTCTGAAGATGGTATAATATTTTTTTAAAGGATAGGGTGACACACGAGCACACAGTCCATCTAATGGTAAGTGGTTGCTGTGGCCCATATACATCTACATTTATCCTCGTTTGCGAATCAAAATGCAGATGCGTTGTCACCCGTGAGGACTAAGATTGTATGCTTCTTTTCCAGTAAAAAAGGGTCTCCGGTTCTCTACACTCAGCATACGAAACACAGTAGCAGTATTAAGTTGTTACTTTACGCTGATATTCTGTGAGAGCGTGGTCCTTCCCCGGTCGAGCCGACCCATTCGTGCTACAACTATACTACTAATATAGCTGCAGCATGGCTCTACCACGTAAAAAAAATATATATATCTACATACCATAATCCAAACGCCTCATTAATCCGAATGGAATGTAAAATTTTGGTTGTTCGGTTAATCGAGGCCCTACTGAATTTAAATTTAAACGGCATTCTTGTTATTACCTTGTGCTTGTGATATTGTTAGGTCCACTCAAAAGAATGATTTTTTTAATATAGGATAAAGGATGACTCACGCTAGACCGTGCCGGGTCCGAGCACAGTGTCGGCCGTAGCACGGTCACCGAGCCGGTCCCGTGCATGTAATTGCAACCGACCGGGCCTCGACCGAGCAATTATCGTTGCGCCGTGATGCAGTATACTCAAAATACTGTTGTAACTAGACTACAAACATGTTGAATTTTAACGATCTGGAATTAGTGGCTATTGCGATCACTCTGGACGATGAAGAATCTGATAAATCGTCTACTACAAGGAAATGGCCGAGCCGAGCCGAGTTGTTTCCGAGCGTTGTCCGTTGCCCGTCCGTCACTCGGTTGCCGCTCGGTATAGCGTGTGTCCATACAAAATATATGTAATATTAGTTGACCGTGCTACGGCCGACACTCGGCTCGGACCCGGCACGGTCTAGCGTGAGTCATCCTTTAGGTGACAAACGAGCACACAGTCCACCTCATGGTAAGTAGTTGCTGTGCCCCATAGACATCTACATTTATCCTCGTTTGCGAATCAAAATGCAGATGCGTTGTCACCCGTGAGGACTAAGATGAAATGCCTCTTTTCCAGTAAAAAGGGTCTCCGGTTCTCTACACTCACCATACGAAACATAGCAGTGTTAAGCTGCTATTTGACGCTGGTATTCTGTAAGAGCGTGGTCCTTCCCCGGTAGAGCCGACCCATTCGTGCTATAACTATACTACTAATATAGCTGCAGCATGGCTCTACCACGTAAAAAATATATCCTATATACAATCCAAATGCCGTAATCATCGGGGCTCACACTTGTATATAAATACTTTACAGGTACCGCTAAGTAGGATTGACGAAGTCATTGGGCTCTAGTATATCTACATACTCGTACCATAATCCAAACGCCTCATTAATCCGAATGGAATGTAAAATTTTGGTTGTTCGGTTAATCGAGGCCTTCCCCGGTCGAGCCGACCCATTCGTGCTACAACTATACTACTAATATAGCTGCAGCATGGCTCTACCACGTAAAAATGGATTGAATGAATGACTTGAATGAATGTACTGAATGAATGAATTTATTTATTTTGAAAATATGGGTAATACAGAATGTGGTGACAAATATATAGTACAAATTCCGCAATATTTCACCAGAATATGTATAAAAAATATAAATAATTAAAAAAATGTATCAATTAACGTAATTATTTCCTTCACAAAATATTAAAGTAAATTAACAATTATGTCTATTCAAATCACATGTAAGTCTTAATAAGTCAATTGGTACTAGAGTTGCCACCCATACTATATGGTATCGTATTATATTTCAGTCACTTGTACTACATATATATTATAGAAAAATAATATAGTACGAAAAATATTACATTTCATCCCTAATTCAACAGTCGCGCTTTTTTATATTAATCGTGACTGGAAGTCTAGAACACGTAAGTTATACGGAAAGAATCTTTTCCGCCATGAATGTAAATGGAACGAAGACAGAAATAGAGCCTGTATTAATATAATTAAAAATATAATAATAGTTCGTTTATTGTTATTTTAATATGAATCTAAATTGCTCAAAGTCCAATAATAATTTTAAATGTAATATAAGGTACATATTTAAAGCATCATTGATGGCCAAAGTGAAGCAATAACAACTATATAGAAAAAAAAAGATTAAAAATAAATGTGTACTTTTTTCCGTAATTTCCCAAAAGTAGTATAATATTTTTACATCTTTTTTGGGAAAAAACTATATTTGTTCAAAAAAAGGTGGCAACCCTAATGCCGTCAAATTAATTACATAATACGACAAAAGTATAATACAACATTTCGTCTATTAAAAATTCACTTATATTATAGTACACTCTGTCTAAGACTAAAAAAATTAACATTTTATAAAAAGTAAAAACCGACTTAAAAATTGAAATGTTTAATAAAAAGCACTATAAAACTAAAAATAGTAGAAAGGATTATATATTTTTCCTCATAATAGCTTTTAAAATAAATGCTCAGACATAATGTTTCAAAGTATTTAAGCCCGACTTCTGGAGCTATAATGTGCAAATTATTTTATTATTTTTTACCGAGTTCCAAAACCCAGGTATTATATTCGACGCGTACGTTTTTTTACGTATGTTCATCGAATAGGTACTCTGAAGCGGCAGATCCGATTTCAATCATTTTTTTTTAAAGACCTCCCCCTTTTCCACATAAATCTTACGGAATGTCAAGGGTGGAAAAATAGACGATAAAGTTTTTAACGTAACTATTTAGACGACACTTCAGTTTTTTTTGTTTTTTGTAAAACGGTAAAATAATTAAACTTTACGTTTATAAAGTCGGTTTTTACTTATAAAAGTTTAATTTTACGTTTCGTAATCCACTTCAAGACAGTCCATATATATAATTACATAAACAACAATGCGAATGTAGTTAAGTTCCCTCCAAAGCTACATGAACAACATACAACACATGAAGGGTGTATTCCGATATACAGTGCGGGCACTGCTCAGTGCTCTCACTGGTGAAAAATTCGTTCAGTTATGGACTGCTAATATACCATTTTTGTATTTATGCGCTATAGAGGTAAGTTGCTTTCAGCACTTTAATCACAGATGACATAAGATGCTTTCAGTACAGCTTCCACTAATGATTGTTATTAGTATTCATTAATATAGTTATTCAAATAAACTCAAAATAACATATAGGTCATTGCTATTGTCTTAATATTGTGTGTGTAAACCGGACAGTGAAAGTGTGAAGTTTTCAAAGCAACAACATTCAAACAATAATTTTTCTTGTTGAACAGAAAATTTGTACATGATAAATATTTTCATTTGAAAACAGTGTCGAAAAATGGGAATGACAGTATACTGGACCGCGTTCCGTTTTAAACATAACCAGTATAGCAATTTAAAAAGAAACGGCTTCACAGTATACTGAATTGACGTCACACCTTACAGTGGTCACAGTGTATATCGGAACACACCCGAAGTTAATGCTCAACACTAAGCGAAATGTCAATATGACATTTGTATTTTTAACATAAGAGCTATGGAGTGTAGAGTACAAGGAGGAACCATCTTATAAGGGGCGAAAGTTGAAAAAGTGTACCTACTACTATTTACTGAAAATTGAGGTTCTAAAACCTACCACAATAGCGCTGGCGTCTGAAAAACTACGATATGAAGATAGCTGTTGTGAACGGAGTGAAGTCAGCTGAATTCAAATATTTAAAAAATTTCATGATTAGAGTAGTTACTAAAATACCAGTATACAAAATCTCAACTATTTACGTAGTACAAAACCAAGCGAATTGGTCGGTACTTGTTTATTTCTCGATCTTGTTCTAATTAATTTTGGCGCTTTTTTTAAAATTTATGCTATGCTACTGCAGCGCCACCCTTATTGGAAACGTTTTTAGGGACACTTTTCGTATATAGAGATGGTCCTCCTTGTCTCTACATTCCATACATAGAGCGAATAATAACATGTGGAAAAAATTTAGTATAGTGAATATCGAAAGAATAATACCGGAAAACTTCCATAGTATAAAGCCTTAAATGAATGACGATTTAATCTCACTAAGTACAGTCCGCGAGGCCTAAGGTGCACATAGATAGTGTGGGTGTGACGTCAGCCTATAGCGCGACGCCGCCTTTGCTTGGTTTAAACCGGTTTATACTGCTTTTTGGCAATCGGACGCAACTCCGCCGTATACCCTCCACACTTCACCTCTTGTACTGGTACTGGTAGCAGCGTATTTAATTCTTAATGTTTGGTATTTGTGTTCGATTTATTAGTGAAATGGCTGCCAACACAAATAAACGAAGTATACGAAAACCTTTGAATAGCCAAGTAAAAGAAATTTTGTGTAATTTAAGGGTCATAATCAAAAATATTGTACTTTTTAACGTCCAACATAGTTATTTTTATAACTAGGCATAACTACTAATGAATACTCTAATAAACAGATTGTACATACTTGTTTAAATAAAATAAAAAAAACAACAAAATCCTACAAAAATCTTAATAAATTAACAATTTCAAATAAGATCTACCAAGGAGTAGATTTTGTTTCATAGAGGCAACCTTTGGCCACATTCTTGGCGGTACTTTTAAAATATTTTATAATTCAATATTAGTGTTACAATTCATAAGCATTTTATTTTTTAACAGAGCATGGTTCAAGCCCAATGAGTTTGTGCCTACATTATGTTTAATCAATAGTAGTAGTAGCAGTATCAATTTGTGTATCATAATAAACACACGTATATCGGGCTCCTGAAGTTTTATTGATACTCTCCAATTAGTACGCAACCATACGTGTACAGTGGTGACCCCGATCTCAAGTTACGCGAACACGTTCGAGAATCAAAGTGCGTTTCACTAAGCTGACAAAGAAAAGAAGAACCACAATGACTTCGCAGCAAGACGGCCAAAATAAAGCAAGTACTAGCGGGTCAGCAGAAGTAGCAGTTGTTAGTGTTTCCTCGAGAATACCCGAATTTTGGGCCGATCAGCCGCGGCTCTGGTTCATCCAGTGCGAAGCTGTCCTTGCACCGCAGAAGATGAGCGATGAAGCAAGATACAACATGGTAGTCACTAAATTGGGGAAGGATGTAATCCAGCAAGTCAGCGACATTCTTATCAAGCCGCCCGAGGGAAGGAAATTCGATACTTTGAAAGAGCGATTGTTAAAGGTCTACGAAGAGTCCGAGATTCGACAGTTTCAAAAACTTTTGAGTGAGATGGAGTTGGGAGATCAAAAACCCTCTCAACTCCTTAGGCGGATGAGGGAATTGGCTCGAGAAAAGATACCCGACGAAACACTTCGGATAATGTGGCAGGGTCATCTGCCGGCGTCTGTGAGAAGTGTATTAGCAGTGTGTGAAGTAAAAGACCTGGAGCATTTATCAGCAATCGCGGACAAGGTTGTGGAGACTGCGCGACCCTTACAAGTGACAGAAGTGCAAGCTACACAAAGTAGTACGAACACAGAGACTGCGTTAATTCTGGCGGAGATTGCCAAATTAAGTCTAAAAATTAGGGATTTGGAGAGAGATAGACATCGTGATTATCGTAGAAATAATTATCAATATCGCTCCAGACCGCGATCTAACTCACGCGGCCGTACTCGTAAGACGACACGGCGCTCACCTGATAGTCCGGACTGGCTGTGTAGTTATCATTATAAATATCACCATAGAGCTACGAAATGTGTAGAACCGTGCGCCTGGCCTAAAACAGACAAGAAGGAAAACTAGATCTGGTGCAATCGCAGGTGGAGATTTGCACCATAGCTCCTGTTCCCCGATTATGTATCACGGACAATAGCAGTGGACTCCGATTTTTAGTGGACACTGGTGCGAACATTTCAGTGCTGCCGGTGAATAAAAATCGCGTATCAAGTGCAAAATGTGAAGACTATAAGCTGTACGCTGCGAACGGGAGTGAAATTAAGACTTTTGGTGTGAAAACATTGGACTTAGACCTTAAGTTACGACGACCATTGCGTTGGTCATTTGTGGTGGCAGACGTCAAGCAACCAATACTCGGTGCTGATTTCTTAGCCCATTATAAACTATTAGTGGATGTGAACAATAAAAAACTTATCGACTCAGTGACTAGTCTAAAAACTATTGCGTCTGTGACTGTGCAAAATGAACCGTCCGTGAGAACAATTGACTGTATGAATGAATATAGCGATATATTAGGCGAATTCCCCAACGTAACGAAGCCAATGTGTTTTAAGGAGCTTCCTTGTCACTCGGTGGTACATCGTATAGAGACTTCGGGCCCCGCTGTATTCGCACGTCCAAGGCCTTTACCACCCGATAAATACTATAAGGTTAAAGCTGAGTTCCAACGCATGCAAGAGATGGGAATATGTAGACCCTCTAAGAGCAACTGGGCGAGTCCTCTTCATGTCGTTACGAAAAAGAACGGCGAGCTAAGACCGTGCGGCGATTATCGAGCATTGAACGCGATCAGCAAGCCGGATCGATATCCGATACCGCGCATCCAAGATTGTAGTTATTTATTGCACGGGAAAAGTATATTTACGAAAATTGATATTCAACGGGCCTACCATAACATTCCTATACATAAGGACGACATTCCGAAGACGGCTATAACAACGCCATTCGGTTTGTTTGAATTTTTACGCCTTGGTTTCGGGTTCCGTACGGCGGCGCAAACATTTCAACGTTTCATGCAAGACGAAGTGTTACGGAATCTTAACTTTGTATTTATATATATTGACGACGTTATTATAGCGTCATCAACGAAAAATGAGCATAGGCAACACATAAGAGAGGTATTACAGAGATTGGATAAATATGGTATTACAATAAATTTAGCAAAGTGCGAATTTGGCAAGACTGAAATAGATTTCTTGGGATTCCGGATGTCAAGGGAAGGCATGAAGCCATTGGACGATCAAGTCAAGGTCATTTCTGATTATCCAAGGCCAAAGACAGTGGAAGAACTTCGTCGTTTTCTCGGAATGATCAACTTTTATAGAAGACATTTACCGAAGGCCGCCGGAATCCAAGCGAAATTAAACGTATTTCTCCATAATTGTAAAAAGAAAGACAAGAGTTCGATTCCATGGACGGATGAAAGTATTGAGGCGTTTGAACAGTGTAAACAAAGCCTTAAAAGCGCAGTTACACTGTCATTCCCGTCACCGGATGCACCGATTGCTCTCATGACGGACTGCTCCAGCACATGTGCAGGTGCTGTGTTGCAGCAAAAAGAAGGCCAGGCATGGAAACCATTAGGATTTTTTTCATCGAAATTGAGTGAAACACAACAACGTTACTCAACGTATGATAGAGAGTTGTTGGCTATTTATATTGCTATTAAGCATTTTCGACCTTTTATTGAAGGCAGACCTTTTATAGTATACACCGATCACAAACCAATAGTTTACTCGTTACGTAAAAACACAATTAGTAAAAATGACACACCACGCAGAATACGGCAACTTGACTTCATAATGCAATTTTGTACAGAAATAAGGCATATTTCAGGTTTGGAAAATACTGTTGCTGACTGTTTATCAAGAATATCAGAAATTGACATGCCATCACCGCTAGATTATGAAAAGTTAGCCGAAGCACAGAATAATGATTTTGAGCTGCATAATCTAATGAAATCAAAGTCATTATCTTTTAAGAAAATATTAGTGCCAAATTGTAACAAAGCAATTCATTGCGATGTGTCGTTGAACCGAGCACGTCCATATTTGCCTAAGGAATTTCGCGTATCAGCTTTCAACGCGGTGCACGGAATTAGTCACCCGGGCACGCGTGCAACGAGAAAAATGATGCAAGATAGATATATATGGCATGGCATGAACAAAGACGTGACTGAATGGGTCAAAGGTTGTGTAGGCTGCCAAAAATCAAAAATACAAAGACATACGATGTCACCCCATGGACATTTTGTAAATAGCGACCGATTTGATCATCTACATATGGATATAGTGGGACCACTTACATATTGTCAAGGCCATCGATATGTTGTGACAATGGTGGATAGGAAAACTGGATGGCCGGAAGCCTACCCAGTCAAGGATATCACAGCCGAGACAGTAGCGGATATCATGTACTCTGGGTGGATATCACGATTCGGATGTCCTTTAAATTTAACTACAGATCAAGGCCCTACTTTCTTATCGCAGTTGTTTAGGCACTTAGCCAAGAGGATGGGTATCAGAAAATTTAGAACAACGGCTTATCACCCCCAGTCGAATGGCATCGTGGAGAGATGGCATCGATCCTTGAAGGCTGCGCTTATGTGCAGAGGCAACACTGACCAGTGGGTTTCGGAGTTACCAACAGTCTTATTGGGATTAAGAGCATGTCTGAGAGACGATACGCAAACCAGCGCTGCAGAGATGGTATTAGGAGAAGCACTACGATTGCCTGGAGATTTTTTTCAGCCGCTAAGGCTAGAAACCTCCGACAATATTTTGTTTGTGCAAGAGCTGCGTAGAAAAATATCGCATTTGGCTTCCGTTCCAAGAAAAGAGTTACATCAAGGAAAAATTTTCATACACCCTGACTTAAAGGACTGCACACATGTATTTGTACGGGTTGACAAGGTGTCCAAACCACTTACTCAACCATACATGGGTCCCTTCAAAGTAATTAACAAGACAGAAAAATATTTTAAAATTATGCAATCGGATACGCCGAAAGTTGTAAGCATCGATCGGCTAAAGCCAGCGTATACGATCATATCACAAGAATGCACAGATGCTCCTAATAAGGGAACTCCGAACGTAAGCAGTAATAGCAAGGTGTCGAGATTCGGACGAGTAATTAAACCTGTTGTTCGTTTCGCTGTGTAAATACGTGTGTGTGACAGTCAATTAACTGCTAAGATGGGTACACATCAGAGCAAAAAAGTTGAAGAGGTGATCATCGCGCAGAACGGCGCCGGGAATAGCGCCGCCACGGCGCAGAGCGAAACTCACTTACCGGTGCATGTGCGGCAGGAGACATACCTCCTCATAATAATTACATGCATCCTGCTGGCCATACTGTACGTAGTGTGGCGCTACTGTAAGACGGGGTACGCCAGGTACCTGCGGCGGGAGCTGATGGAGCTGCCGCGGCTGGAGCAGCGCACGGGCGGCGCGGGGGAGCCGGGCTGCGACAGCCGCCCCCCACAGCACGTTATAGTGTAGTAATAAAGTGATAGTGTGGTAAAAGTAAAAAAAGAATAGTGCGTCCTACGGCATTATAGATAGTAATATTTTTCATGTAACTATTTTTTTTCTTTCTTCTACATTTGTTTTTTTATAAAGGGGATAGAATAAATACATTTAATTTTATAGCATATAGCTATTATTTTTATAAAGGGGGGTGTACTGTGCCTACATTATGTTTAATCAATAGTAGTAGTAGCAGTATCAATTTGTGTATCATAATAAACACACGTATATCGGGCTCCTGAAGTTTTATTGATACTCTCCAATTAGTACGCAACCATACGTGTACAAGTTCGATAAATATATAATGAATTCTACAAAACGTGTAATTGTCCTGATTTCACTAATTTCTGTTATTCCTTTCTGTTATGTCATATTTTTATTCTTTTTATGGTAGTTATCAAAATTATTTTACTGGCAGCACTATTCACTAAAATGTCATACTAAATGAAGAATCAAATCGTTCCGCCATTTTGTTGATCATACGGTGTCGAGATTTTTGTGATACAGTGATTATTCGACAATTAAGAGTTACATTTTACTGTGAGACTTTTAGAGCATCGGTAAGTACTTTTATTGTTTTATAACTCAGCTTAGAATAAATGGGTATTGGTACAATTGCTATAAAATAAAATATTCGTAAGAGAGTAAGAATTGGTATTGCGAATGAGATTTTTTTAGGTTAGACACGAGCAATTCGTTAATATATATGTTAACATATCGGTTACTTTTTTCTGTCACGTAACAATTATGAACTGTTAAGGTTTGTTCACATATTACACGAATAAAAATACATTTTAATCATACCTACCTAGGGTTACCAGATGAAAAAATCAAAAGTCCGGAGAAAATGCCTGATTTCCATTGAAAAATCCTGAGATTTTATAGTTTGTGAATATTTTCTCAAACGTACTTAACAATTTAAAAAAGTCGTAATATTATCATTTTTATACACTGCGAATCTCGCTCACGCGTTGCACATCGCACTCAAAGCGCGGGGGGTGGGGGGAGGTAGCGGCACACCCCTCCCACGCACCGCCCCTCGCCGCGAAACGCGGGTACCGCAACAGTGCAGTGACGCTCACTCACTTAGTTCCACGCCATTGCGAAGATTGGACTGCGCTGCTTTGAGTGAGTGTCGCCACGGTAGAGCGAGAATCGCAACCGGATACGAGTTAAAAATGTCTTCAAGTACCAAGCGACCACGGTACAGCTGTACATTCACAGATGTTTTAAAAGAAAAATTTCCGATTATGAAAGATGGTAGAGAACCTACCGAAGTGTTTTGTTCAATATGCAACAATTATGTTTCAATAAGTTCAAGGGAGCTGCCGATATTGAAAAACATATACTAACGGAAAAACATAAGAAAAATGTTTTAACTGTTTCAAGTAACACGAAAATTGACTCTTTATTTCATCCACAAAGTTCTGGATTGACAGACAAAAAATCCGCCGCTGAGGCCACTTTAGCTTTTCACACAGTGAAACATCACCAATCATTTAAATCTATGGATTGCACCAGCCAACTGGTGAAGGCTATATTTGCCGATTCCAACACTGCGAATAGTATTTCTTGTGCAAGAACGAAGACTGAGGCCATTGTTACGGGCGTGATATCTCCGTGGGTAATTGAACAGGTAAAAGTATCATTACAAAACGTTAACTACTTGGGCGTTTCCACAGATGCAAGTAATCACGGCGCAGAAAAAATATTTCCAATTATGATACAATTTTTTGACTGGCAAGAAGGTATTAAAACAAAACTGCTGGATGTGCTGAGCACACCCGATGAAACTGCTGACACTATAACAGAGATAATTAAAACAAGCTTGCATAAGCACGACTTGTTGACAAAATGTGTATCATTTACAGCAGACAACGCTAATGTTAATTTTGGCGGAATTAATCGGCGACCGGGGCAAAATGTGTTGACTAATTTAAAAAAGATATTAGAAAAAGATATCGTAGGAGTTGGGTGCTCAGCGCACATTCTACACAATTGTATTCAACACGGCACTGATAATCTTCATATTGATATAGAATCTGTAGTAATGAAGTTGTTTAATTATTTTTCCGTATACACCTTACGCACGGAGGCGTTGAAGGATATCAGCGAGTATATAGATGTTAATTATCAGAAACTTTTGTTTCATAGCAAGACACGATGGCTTAGTCTCTTTCCAGCGATCGAAAGAATATTGAAGATGTATGAGCCGTTGAAGCAGTACTTTTTGTCTACTCCTGGTGTACCAATAACTTTAAAGAATTTTTTTGAAAATGAACTCAGCGAAATTTATTTATTTCTCGCTCACTCCTTGATGTCAATCTTTCAGGCAAGAATTGAAGACATCGAAAGAGAAGATAATTCTGTTCTAGATATTAAAAGAATCCTCGAATCCACACATGAAATTTTAGTTGCACGAGCGAACGCAAACTTCATGCCACTAAAAGTGCGAGAATTGCTGGCTAAGTGCACTGCGGAAAATCAAGAAGTTTTCAAACAAGACCTTAAAAATATGTATAAGACTTGCATAGAATATCTGATCAAGTGGATGAAGCCTTTAGATGATTTCAAAGTCTTTAATTGGTTGAAGCTGAAAAGGGGCGAAATGATTGACTTTGATCAGATTGCGTTATCAATTTATTATCTGAATGGAAAAGGAGTACACATCGATGATGCAAAATTATTCGATGAAATTGCAGTTCTCAATAGTTTTTTAACAAAACAAGAAGAAACGTTTTTTGACGTAATGCTTCATGCGTTATGGGCAACCATTTTCAAGACAAAAGGTATTTCATTTTATTGTCAATATATATTTGCAATTACAGCTCAGAATGCAAACTTAGAAAGAGTTTTTTCTATCATGGGGGCTCAATGGTCAAATGAAAGAAACCGACTAACGGTATCTTCAGTTCGAGCTATACTTTTAATTAAATATAATTTGAAGAGTTTAACATGTGAAGCATTTTATAAATCCATTATTAGAGAAAAAACCTTACTTGAAAAGGTATCTTCACACATTAAGTACGATAAAACTGAATAAGTACCTACTTAGATAAATAAGTATTGATTTTAATTGTGCAATTATTACCAAAGGAAGATTATTTTTAAATTGTTAATTTTTTACTAAAGAAATCTTTAAAATGTAAACAGTATTTTATTGAAAATTCTAAAAATCCTGAGATTTCCAGAGATTTGCAAAATCCGGCCGCAATCCTGAGAAGAGTCCAAAAATCCTGAGATCTCAGGACAAATCCTGAGATATGGTAACCCTATACCTACCCCACTTCTTTCTTATTTTTATATTGATAATTTTGTGAAGGTAGTCTTCACGAAACGACAATACGGATAGATTCGATCGAAATTTATCCCAATACAATATAAAAGGTGAAAAATGTATTTTGTCGATGTGCAATCAACGATTTTTTGGTGGCATCATAAATATGATGTAATTTATGGTACACACCCACGTGTGTCAGCTGTACCTTTATCATGCCTATACCCTATTTTTTTATTTAAGCTTAGAATCATTAGACAAAACTTAAAAATGGGGTATGCTAAGCCTTCTAGAATCGTAAAATATAATAATTTTTTAATACCTATTTAATTGTAAAAAAATATCGTTCGTTTACATTAATTTATTATAAGTGCCTTGGGTAGTGTTGAATAATATTTTTGATGGTTTGGATATCGGTCTGAAATAGTTAACGTAAAATTCTGGGATGGTTGGTTGTGGTCCTCTTTTAGTATACTTTGGAATAGTTGAGAAAAAATATACCAAGGGATAGATTCGAGATGTCAGAGCTAAGCTTGGGTGTTCTTAGGAACAGCTCTGGTATAGGTAAGGAATACTTTAGGGAAGGCTTCAGGATATTTAAGAACCTACTTATAGAAAAAAAATGTTTCATGCACTTTCTGTTCTGGAGGTCAGCAGTTTTATATAAAAATATATTTGAAATTCAATTTTTAAATAGATGTTTTATTTTTGTTTTTAGGCAATATGCCACAAACACCGGCTGAACGACAGCAAATTATAGGAACGAATGAAAGCTAATAAATCTGAAATATGGGAAGAAAGAAAAAAGAAAGAAGCTGAAGATAATCGGAGAAAATACCTGAAGATTTCACAATTGTCTGAGCGAGACAAAAAAAGGCGTAAGCAATGGCGTGGATTAAAAAAATAAGACAAACCAGAAACCTGGTAAAATTAAGAAAGAGAATTGTCGGAGCTATAAAAATAAACATTGTAGATTATTTAAAGAAAATAAGAATCTTAAGATGAAAATAGACTCTGAAGAAACAAATGAATGCTCTGAAAAAAAAAGGTAGTCTTGTGGGGTAAGAGGAACTATGGGGGACTGCAGCTCTGCGGTTATTCTGTCGGTAAAACATAACAATGAATTGATTCCAAATAAAAATTGCAGATGTCGCTAAGCCTCATGATTGCGCCGCTATGACACTAACAAAAATTTAGTTGTCACACTACTAAAACACGTGTGTGGCATATTTTTTGAGAGGTGATCTAATACAGAAAAACACATTAAACAAAGCTGCCAATGAGAGTAAGCATTATTTAGTACCTAATTTTTGATTGTTTGCATAGAAAAGTTTAGAAAATTAACTATTAATATGAAAATATAATGTGCTTTAGAACATAACCAAACAAATCACTAAGTGGGGTAAGAGGAAGTGCAGGCCGGGGAAGGGGAACTTATGTTTCTCTTTCCCGATGTCAGAAGTCATAAACATTTTAAATGAATAAAAATGTTCGTCTTGTTAAACTAATAAAGAATTAATAATCACTAATGTCTAAATGTCTTTCTGTAATGCGAAAATATACTCGAAAGCTCAAATGATATTATAAAGTTTGTGAAAAGTGAATTTTATTTTGTTACCTATGATCTTCAAAACTACTGAACAGATCAAGATGAAATTTGGCGTACATTTAGAGCATAATCTAACTTATAATAAGCTGCTTTATATACCAAAATACACGTGCGAAGCCGCGGGCAGAAGCTAGTACTACTTATATTAATAATTGTTATTAGGTATGTATATATATATATATATATATATATATATATATATATATATATATATATATATATAGATATTTATTAGGTAATGATTTTGATTAGAGAAACAAACGAAATACCCAGAAATTATGTTCGCAAAAGCAAGAATGCGTCATACCCAAAAGAAAAATTATTAGAGGCTGATAGAGCAGTGAAAAGTGGGAAATTATACGGGTATCAGTCCTCTAAGCATTATGGAATACCCACCATAATAAATCGAGTAAGATACCTGGTCAACAGGTTAAAAGTAATAGCTTTGGACTTAATTTGATATAAGTAGTTGGACTTGTTTGACTTCATTGCACCTATTTCGACTTTTTAATTTGTATTTTTAACCGACTTCAAAATTTCATAAAAGAAGGAGGTTCTATGTTCAACTGTATACATTTTTTATGTATGCATCTCGATGTTTATGTATTATATCCGCTAAAATATATCAAACTAAATTGCGCTAGAGTTTTAACCAGATGTCGCCACATGTAAAATTAGGTCGCGCTATCAAAATGTTCCGTAGTTAAAACAATGTACTTCCAGACCCATTTTCATTATTCAGGAATTTGAATTATTATGATTTTTTTTTTAAAACAAGCCATTATTTTCAAACGTCCGGCTTGGACATTAGCTCGGTCAAGCATTACAGCTAGTCTATGATGGACTTGATCTTCAATTCAGCTTGTCCATCAAGAGCTGGCTACAATGCTGATCGAGTTGTGATGGCCTGGTCCTGCGCTACGTTGCGCTCTTGGCCATCATGATTGAGGCTGCAAGCTATGTCATTAAATATATTTTATATTAAATACATTATAATATTTTCAGGATATAATCGTAAAGGCTTCAAATCGAATACCTTGGAAAGATTCGCTATCTTACCTCGAGAAGTAGAAGATACACAGTAGAAAACCTGCATGACATGAAGAAGCATGGTTTCGGACTGACAAGGCAAGAATTATTACAGACAGTAGGCCAGTATGTGTCGGATAATGACATTAAAAATCCATTTAAAAATGGCGTGCCTGGGGAAGATTGGTTTCTTACATTTAAAAAAGGCATAATCTATCAACTAAGATGCCACAGCCGGTGGAATACACGAGAAAACAGGCATGTAGCCCATATATATCCCTACTTTAATTTACTGGAACAGACACTAACGGAATTGAAATTACTAAACAGACAATCTCACTTATGGAATGTCAACGAAACAAGCTTTTCAAAACATCCTTCTAAGTCAAAGGTACTTGGAATTAAAGGAAAAATCGTTTTACTTCGACGAGAACAATAGCTTCTCCTGGAAAGGACAATATCACCGTCCTATTGGGAAGTAACGCTCTTGGAGAATAAACTCCACCGGTAATAATAGTGTTCAAGGGGGAAATGTGTGGAACGAATGGATAACAGACGACGGGTATCCTGGGACAACATATGCTACAACCATTAATGGCTGGACTTTTTCGAAAAACTTTTTTTAAAAACAGTAAGAGTAAAACGTCCCATCCTTTTGATATACGACGGGCACGCAACACATGTTGGTATAAACCTTATTAAAAAGTCTAGAGAAGCTGAAATTACGATTCTAAAAATACCTTTGCACACCAGCCATCATTTACAACCACTAGATTTGGCTGTAAATAAATATTTAAAAGATCGATGGAACGTTGCCCTTGTAAACTGACAGAGGTTGAACAATAGAAAGGAGCTGCTAAAAAAGATTTTTCAATAACGCTTGGGCAAATTTGGGGTGCATTGGACCCGGCTATATGTGCAGCTGGTTTTCGAAAAGCAGGGATTTAACACCTTAGTAAAAATGCTACCTCAGAAGACAAGTTCAACCAAGTTCTGCGAAAATGGAAACATAAATCAAATGTGATGCTAGGAATATTATCGAATACCCAACTAAATAATCACTTAATGATGAGCCGCTGTGTACTGAGCAGCCCAAATACAAACCGGAGTCGTTTGCTAGCTCTCTCTTTAAAAGCATCGACTTGACTCTAAATATTCGTCATCCTACATTTTCGGATTTCCCACAAAATTCGACAGAAGAATATAGCGGTGAACGTAACTTTAAACTTTTATGAATCAACTAGCTGAGTGAACATCAGGAAGCCCAAAGTTCAAATTCTAGAAAACAGGATTATCAGCTTCGAAGATCTACTATTATCGAGAATAAAAGCAGTGACCAGCTCCAAAACTAAAAGGAAGAGTATGGCAACTGGAGCAGAAGTAATAAAATAGACAAAGAAAAAAAGTAAACCAGTTTCGACAAAGCTACAAGAAAAAAAAAGCAAAAGCAGAGCAAAAAATTGAAAACCACGTACAGGAAACTAAACACAACCCAAAACGAAGAAAAGAAAATATACCAGAACAAAATCAACAAAGAGGACAAAACTCAAAAGCAATAGCAGAGGATAACATTAAAAAGGAAATACGTGAAATTAAAGCGAACTCCAAAAAAATGAACAAAAAGGACAAAACTCAAAAACAGTGAAAAAAGAAAAGTGATAAAAATTAATTTAAAAAAACGAAAGCATTTGCCTTAGAGAGATACTGACACGGAAATTAAATACGACGAAGATAGCGACGATTATGATTTTCGGGAAAAAATACTGCATGATAGTAGTGATGATGACAAAGCAGTCTGGTAAACTTTAGAATGGCTCTTGTGAATTTCTAGTTTTTTGAAATATTTCCAGTTATTGATTGTACACGTAGGTATTACACATGCGAAAAAGATTGAAGCTCTTGAACGCTCTGCGAAAACTTAGATGTTATATTGTAGGTGTATTTTTATTACAGATATAACAAAACTACAACGTACCTAATGTTAATTTGACTAAATCAAGGCTGATTAATTTTATTTTTGTCTATCATGTTTGTATTATATAACTCACTTGTTATATTTGAAGTGTAGCATATCTCGTCGTCAAGGAAGACAGGTCAAGGTTTGATGACTTCCAGCCTCTCGAACAAGCCGGTTTCCGAAAAGGCTTTAGCACCATAGACCACACACATACCCTTCGGCAAATTGTACATAAGGCCGAGGAGTACAATTTGCCACTATGTCTGGCATATGTGGACTATGAGAAAGCCTTTGATTCCGTCGAAATTTGGGCGGTGCTGCAGCCACTTCAGCGGTGCCAAGTTGACTGTCGGTATATCGAAGTGCTGAAGTGCTTGTACAGTAGGGCTACGATAGATATCCGAGTACAGAACCAGAGCACGAAACCTATACAATTGCAGAGAGGTGTAAGACAGGGTGACGTTATATCCCCGAAACTCTTCACCGCTGCATTGGAAGACGTTTTTAAGCTTCTGAACTGGAAAGGATACGGTATTAACATCAATGGCGAGTACATCACTCACCTTCAATTTGCCGACGATATAGTCCTTATTTCAGAATCGCTGGAGGACCTAAGCACTATGCTCAATGCACCTCAGTAGTGTTTCCCAACGGATAGGCCTTAAGATGAACATGGACAAAACAAAGATCATGTTTAATGTCCATGTCACACCTATGCCGGTAGTTGTTGGGAGCACTAAGCTCGAAGTTGTTGACGACTATGTTTACTTGGGACAAATAGTGCGACTAGGTAAGTCCAACTTGACCGAGAGGGCAATCGACGGTTTCAACTCGGTTGGACAGCGTTCGGGAAATTACGGCACATCTTCTCGTCAGGTATACCTCAAAACTTGAAAACGAGACTGTACAACCAGCGCGTGTTGCCAGTGATGACTTATGGGTCTAAGATGTGGATGTAGATCCTTCACTGCTGGCCGTATGAGGAAGCTCAAGGTCGCTCAGCGAGCTATGGAGAGAGCTATACTCGGAGTTTCTCTGCGTGATAAACTTAGAAATGAGGATATCCGCAGTGGAACCAGAGTGACCGACATAGCCCAACGGATTAGTTAGCTGAAGTGGCATTGGGCCGGCCATATAGCTCGAAGAACCGACAACCGATGGGGGAAAAAGGTTCTCGAGTGGCGGCCTCGTACCGGCGGACGAAGTGTAGGGCGTCCCCCCGCTACATGGAGTGACGACCTGGTAAGATATGCAGGAAGTCAATGGATGCAGGTGGCTCAGGACCGTGCTTTGTGGCATTCCTTGGGGGAGGCCTTTGTTCAGCAGTGGACTTGTAAAGGGCTGTAATGATAATGATGATGATATCTAATGCCAATGTGATCAAATCGATGCGGTTTAAATTATTGAATTTAAAAAAAAATATCTTATATGTTGTCGAGATGATTTCATACGAATATATGAAATCATCTCAACAACATAGAAGATATAAGCCATAAGTGCCGCCAGATACTGCACTTATGGATTCTGAACGATCAGTCAAAAGTAAGCATGTATAAAATCTATTGTCAAGTGCAGTTTGGGTAATTACCTAACAGAGATGATTACTTGAGGGGTAAAAAAGTTTGGTACACACAGTTTATAAAGTGGATTTTGCATTGATGCGGATTGTCATTTATGAACAACGATATGAGCAGTAGAAAGTTAAGTTTGTTTTTATAACCTAAATTACACTATATAGGCGATTTGACATAGCTGCTTGGATTAGCCTTTCAGAAACGGGGGGTTGGAATGTACCTAATTATTATTTTGCACCTTAATTTACATATAAAGAAACTCATGGGCCACGTGTGTATTTATGCTGCAACAGGATGTACAAAACTGGTTAAATGTGTAAACTGATTACGATAATTAAAATAATTTATCAGTAAATTTGGTGTTTTATTCAAATCTTACTAATCCCGACACGTTTATGCACCTAAACCAAAGATAAATAACTTTTATAGATTCTATTCAACTTTGCTTGAGACAAGACGTAAACAAAATCTTTTTAATAGCTAAAAGTAAATATTTAATTTAAAACTTTTATTTTATTATTCCAAGATAATTACGATACACAATTTATAGAAACTACAAAACTTATAGCTTATTTTATATTAACTATTCACAACTTTCACATTACTGATAAAGTGGTGCCAACTATGAAGCGAATACGTGAAAAGTTAAAGACAGAAATAAACTATCCAGGATCAACTTGGTTTTAGGATTTAAATGGAAAAGGACAGAAAATAATAAATTCTAATGGAAAAACATGATATACGTTTATCTACGTATAATCGTTTAAAAATAGTTCATGCCGGCGGAGATGACGGTTTCATACCAAATGCACTGCTGATGTTCAAAGCATATCAAAAAAGTGATGATTACCATAACAATATGAATGCAGAAAACTACACAAAATGCTTACAAACATAATTTAATTCCAAAGGAGACTATTTCTGTATTGAGAATGGGTCCACCAGCCCAAAGTAACTTAATGAAACACATGTCGATTTATTTCTTATAACCAATAGATTACAATAATAATATTAGTTTTACCGTATCTAACGGAAATACTGAGAAATTAACAATGAAAATATGAATATCACAATAACCTAAAAACAAACTTGATCGATTGATGAGGAAGAAGAGTTTTTCAATTCGGTCACTCCGCCTAAAGAAAATCCTAAGAGCCACTTATCTTTAAAAAGTAAAGCTCAAAATCTCGTCAAAATGTGGCTAGACATGAAATCAAAAGACTCGTTCAACGATGCGACATTACTCGGAGAACAGGTATTCATAATTTTTTAATTAAATATAATACTGTTATACCCTCAAGCACTGCAGTTGAACGTCTTTTTTTCTATGGACAAAGATATTTTAACGCCAAAACGAGTCTCGCTTTCAGACGAGAACTTCAACATATTAATGTTCATGAAAAGCAATATCCATATTATGCCAGATGATTAAATTACACCACACTCCAATGAGGGCTAATAATCTTCCACTCACCAGATGTCGCTACTAGCGACTGAGGTAAAGTTTTTTGTTACACAGTGTCAGTTAATTGAGAAATTAGTTTTAAATAATAGTTTATCATTGTCTAGAGTATTATATTAATATATAACACAATGCGTCAGTGGTTTGATTTTTAATTTTTTGCACATTATGACTCTTTTTTTTTAAAGTCGTCTTTTAGTTATATTTATTTTTTATAGGATAAGGGTGACAAACGAGCACACAGTCCACCTGATGGTAAGTGGTTGCTGCGGCCCATAGACATCTACATCTATCCTCAATTACAAGTCAAAATGTAGATGCGTTGTCACCCGTGAGGACTAAGATGGAATGCCTCATTTCCAGTAAAAAGGGCCTCCGGCCACCTGCACTCACCAAGCGAAACGCAGAGGTAAACCTCTACTTCACGCTGGTTTTCTGTGAGGTCGTGGTACCACCCCGGTTCGAGCCGGCCCATCCGTGTGACAGCAAGAGCTGCCGCGTGGCTCTACCACTGTTAAAAAATTTATAGTTTGGTTTATTCATTTGTAATGTAATTAATATAAAATATAACTAATAACACAGAAAGAAACCTTATAGATTACATTTTCCTAAGAAATTATCGTCCCCGCTATGAAATCTGTCAAATATTTTACCTCACTCGAAAGTGGCGCCGCCCTGGTGGCACAAAAAGTCGTGGATGCCCTCATTATCACACACGTCTTTTTTTTGTTCCTAACCTGTTAACTTCCAGAACCCAAACCAACAGTTTATATAAGTAGATCATTAGCGCAACGATATGAAAAATGCAATTTCAATCACGTGTTAACGGGTTAACGATTAAAGTTAACTTGCGTTAAATCTTTCGAAATGTAACCCTTTAACGTTTAAAGAAGAAAACTTTTTTAGTTACGGATTAGCGATTAACGAAGTTAATTATTTGTTTAACGGTGGGCAGCTATGGACCACGCAATAAAAGAAGAAAAAAGGTCTCATGGTCACGACGCCGTTCTTGATGATATGATGGAACGTTTCATTGTTAACACAAACGACACATCAGACAAGAGTGAAAATGAAGACGAGAGAGATAATGAAAATGTTGAAGACGCAATGTCCGGTGTCGAAGAATTGTTATAATATTTTTTATATTTGAATTTCATTTATTGATCTCTGACTTCTCAGTCACACTTACATACATACACATACTCTTTTTTTTTTGTTTGACTCTACTTTTGGTGATCACTGACACAAATGCAAAGCTCAGCTTATGCCTCGCGGACTGTAACAGCCTAATAATGGCCCACAGCTGTCTAAAGGCTTCAATTTCTAAGAGAGTTATGCAGCTAGAGACTTCGCAAGTCATCGAAATATTTTAAATGTTTGTATGCAGTTGCTCAATTGATTCAAATATTTGCTTATTAACAACTATTTTAAATTACTATCACAACTATGTCAGCACTTTACTAAGTGATAGGACACTTCTTCTTAAGAGTTCTAGGACATCTAGGACTACCTAGGAGGACAGATACCACCCCCTTTACCTATATCTGCCATTGCTATATTCTGGTCTAAGGGGCTACATATGGACACCTGCAACTAGGGTTGCCAGCTCCCGTTCCATCTTTTAGAGGATTTGATAAGATTATACAGAGGAATGAATATATAATTAAATTAAATTTTCGATCTAACACTATGCGCTAATTTATCTCTCTAAGATCGCGTATCAACTTAAAGTGATTTTAACTTATTTGACCTCAGCTAGCGAGGGAATGTAGTATACACACAATATTACCTTGTCCTCTATTAAAGACTTTAAATTAGGGAACATGATCAATTTTTAAAGTATAGAACGTCTGGCACAACCCTTCCTGCAACCAACTTCAGAAAAAGAAAGCCACAGTCACCTTCAAGAACCAAGATGAGGTACCTCATTTGTAACTATGCTGGCTTCTTAGTATTCAAACCGGAATCCAAATGTGGTTGCACTACCACTTAGTAAAAGATACCTTTATAATAATGCTTAAGACATTACTAATGATCAATTCTATATTATTATCACAGAAAAACTTAGGTATACATGACGTCAGACTTAATAACTTCAGAGTTGATAATGTTGCCATGTTCGTCCACGTCGCACATGGTTATTTCCACAGAATTGTCATCCTTCTCCTCCTTCTGCTCAATTTTGACATTCTCTACATCGTTATCGTGACTCTTCATTGTGATCATAAAATGTGTGGGCGTGGATTCCGTCGGCTCGGCTATTTGCTTTACATCGAACTCGAAGGTGTTTGTAAGCGTGTTCTTCGGTCCGCTGTAACCGTCGACGATCTTTTTGGAAACCTCTATGTCCTCTATTCTGGTGGTTGTGAGTCTATACATACCATCTTCACTTATCTGATATCTGTAAAATTAAAATCAAATTTACGCCATATCATTCTCAGTTAAGGAGAGGACGCATATACACCGAAGCCTAAATCACGCTATCGAAATTGCCAAACGACTTTGCATAAGCTTTGTACTTTCCTCTTTACAAAATATTCTTGTATGGAAAAGTTAGTACATGGTAGAGCTACGCTGCAGATATATTATGTCTGTAGCACGAATTGGTCGGCTCGACTGGAGTAGGATCACGCCCTCACATAATACCAGCTTAAAATAGACCCCTTTTATTGGAAACAAGGCATTCCAACTTAGTCCTCAGGGGTGAGAACGCATCTGCATATTGATTCTTAATCAAGGCTAAATGTGTATGGGCCACAGCATAGACTTACCATACCATCTGGTGGACTGTATGCTTGTTTGTCAAGCTTATTCTATAAAGAAAACCTGAATCATGTAAAGCTTTGACCTACGTTAATTATACATACAAACATCCAGACTCCATCAAATTATTTGTAGACCATAAAAATGCTCGGAGAGCCGCAAACATTCAACAGCCGTATTACATGATGCTCTTCCAATTTGAGCCCGACACATAAAAATGACACAAACACTACTATAATAAACCTAGCAAGCTAACAGCATAGCAAAGTGGCGAAGCAATCAGCTTTGTAGCGGTTTCTAACGATTGCCGTTGAGCAATCAGTTTCAAAATAGGAGGTTCAGATGCCTGGGTGATCAGTAATCGATTTCTGAAAACAGAATTTGAAAATTCGGAACCGTTCTCGAGATAATCGTAGGACAGACGGACAGACATCGTGAAATCAATAAGTGTCTTCGCAAGCTTCGCCACTTAATAATAGATTCCCCCTTCTCCTCAATATCGCGTACTTACCATACACGTACCGCACACGCAAGAGCGTGCCTGGATTTTATCGAAACAATCTAATTTTAGACAACAAACGATATTCAAGGTTTTTTAGCTCTACCATAGAATGTCTAGTCTTACCTAAACCGACTGTATCCAAAAGGCCACTGGGCGCCATGGACTTTGACGAGATGCGTGGTCAACCGTGTACCTCTTGAAAATATCTTCATTTCCTTCTCCGGGCACATGTGGCATGCATACTTCCTCGAAATCTTCGGCTTCTTTACCAGTTCTTCGTCTGAATTCTCCTCTGATAATTCTCTATCGCTGACACCTTCCTCATTTTTAATTTCCACCTTTCTCAGTTTTTTCCTTTTGCGGGTGTGCGTTAGAATGTGTTTACGTAAATCACATTTTGTTACTGCTCTGTAAAAGAGAATTATTTTAGCGGGACTAGCCATTTGAAAATTATTTGTTAATATTATTTTAATTTACGGCTAATAGGACATGCCGGGCTTTTTCAGAATCAGAATATTTATTGCCAATAAGCAGAGTATGTACAATTTGCGGTTGATATTGCAATTAAATGTTACACAATTTACCCATATCGGGCATGCAATAATTAAGAAATAAAAACTTTTTGGATTATATGAAGGTAACGCCACCGAATATAATACTTCAGTACTGTCCTGGATTGAGACCTGACTAGACTGAGTGTTCGACTAAGTAAATCTAATTCTATTTCGTTTCGTTGTTAAATTTTTATTTTATTCTACCTACAGTACTCCGTATAGGCCTAGAAAGCGTAGTCATTCCAGTCGAAAGAAAGCAGCGCCACAGACAATCAAATAGATTTATTCTAGCATAATTTCATAGCTCTCCTGTAATTATACCGGCTTTCTTACCCCTCATATCGAAACACAGCAGTAGGTGAACTGTTGTTTAGTGGCAGTCTTAAGGCCTGTTTTCACTTTTTTAATGCGAGTGCAAGTGATTAGTTTTGCGGTTGATTAGTGCAGATGTGTGGTGTAAGTAGTGTCCAATTCTGTTTAGTGGCTGTGTTTAGTAAATTCAGTTCTTAGCAGTTGACCAGGAAGTATGGACTTTTTTGACGTGACAACGTCTTATAAATCGATGAAGCTGGGTGCACGCACGAAAAAACATGACTCATGCGGCGTTACCTAGGCGTTCCATTTAAAGTGCAAGCGAGAGCGTGGAACGAGCGACTGTGCGAGCAAATGTGGTGTCAATTGTTTATAGCAACGATAATTGCGGCGATAAAGGTAATGATTCTTTCGATATTAAATATTTCTTATGACGTTGTCACGTTCAACTATCGTCAGTAAACCGACTTTACAGACAACCGATTTTTTTTTTAACAGAAGCGAGCGTCCGACGCTAAACGCTAAACACTTAGCACTACTGTCCAAACGTGTTTAGTGGCATGGCAGGCATGCTGCGAGTGAGGAGAAAGGAAGGGCGCGCGGGATGTGACACTCGCAGTCCACTCGCAAA